>NLAU01000616.1:0-10273 GCA_002370875.1 Metschnikowia arizonensis
GGTATTATAGTGGTATAGTGGTATTATAGTGGTATAGTGGTATTATAGTGGTATAGTGGTATTATAGTGGTATAGTGGTATACTGGTATACTGGTATTATACTGGGGTGGTACTGGGTACTCCTACTTCAGAAAGGTACTTCTAAATCCACAGCTCGCACCACGCGTGCTTCTTCTGAGACTGTCAAGACATGTCCAGACATATCCAGACATGTCCAGAATTATTCCTAAAATCTCCTCAATTGTTCACAATTTATGGCCTTTCCTATTATCAGCATATCGCTCTAAATCTATTTAAATGTATATTATACGTGGCCGAATCAACGTGGTTGCGGATCGAGCCCTTCTCCCAAAGAGCGTCGGGTGTCGCGTCTGTAAGTCATTAATCCCTATTAGGAAGACCCGCTCCACGCAATGGCGCGCTATACCATCGTATTCACACTAAATCCACTTCTTCATATCCCATTTTCATATCCTTTTTTCTTATTTTTTTTTATTTTCCACCTATTCATCATCTTTTGCACCCGTCCTTGTTTTTGGCCCACCCCCCTTCCATACCGTGATACTTCCCTTTTCAGCCACGCCCATAACCTCTCTTGAACACCCCCCCCTTCAAAATACCATGAACACGCTAAAAGATAGCTGCTCAGCAAATTCGCCCGACGGCGACGTTTCCTTAATGACCGCCCCTTCCTCAGTCACCAAGGATACAGATAATTCATGCCGCCGTGGAAAAACGCCCATGAGAAAAGATGAATTGGAGAAAATAGCGAAGGAGTTGAAGATGAAACTCTCTAAGGCGTCGGTCACGGCCAAGCAGCTGCTCACGTCCTCCTCTCATAACAACTTGCGCAATCTAGGCACAGAATCTCCTCAATCACAAACTTCTTTGCCTCGTTCTAGCCCGCTTAAAAACTATTACATGTGGAAACGTCAAATCGCGTCGGGAAACACCAAGAACTTGACGCTGCTGCCTAGTCTATACTCTCCCGACAGAAAACTGCCCACGCTGACCAAACCATCGGTGTTTCTTTCCAGCTCTCCCTTGAAGAACATTACAGCAAACCCTTCGCATTCATCTAATACATCTCGCAAGAATTCTCTCGATACTGAGGCCATGACCGAGTTGAACGATTCCCCTATCAAAAGACGTCGCGCAGAGAGTGGTACTGCCATCAGGCTGTCAGAGCCCCAGATGGTTCTACATGAGTTATCTACGCCACTGACACCTCCCAAGCACGACGCTTTGCATCCATCTCCTGTTTTGACCTCGGATTCTTATAATGACAGGCATTCGAACACTTTGAAGCCATTGGCCCCTTCCAACTCCTCGAAAAGACTCTTGGATAATAATCTTCTCAAAACTCCCACGCAGCCGTCCAGAGGTTCCGCTGTCAATGACAATGAGGGCGCTGACTTGCTCATGTATTTGGCTACGTCGCCGTCGCCGGTCAAACCTTTTGTTAATGCTCCAAGAACATCTACATTGGAAAATGCTTCACAGACAAAGCAAACAAATGGCCATTTCATTGTTCCTCAACCACCACACACGCCCAAACGAACTTTGGCCTCGCTGACCAAAACTCCCCAAAACAGACTCACTCCGGGCATGTACGGTAATCTTATGGTTCCAGGCAGCGCATTGCCCTCTGCTGGCTTGGCCTTGACGCCTGCAGGCTTCAACATGAATGATTACGTGAACTTTTTTACGCCGTCTCCGGGTGCTGCTGCACATGGACACACAAATCTTACCATGGAACGAACTCTTCTCAAGACACCCGATTTCAATGCACACCTTCAAAGTTCAAATAGAACGTCTGTGGACGGCAAAATGATTAATTTCGACAAGGTGGAGCTTTTTGGGGCGTCCAATTCCGAGCATCCAAAGGACTAGTGGGAGCCTGAATCAACTTGCATAGTTTGTGGAATGGATGATCACAGATGGTCACTCTTGAAAATGAGAATATGGAAAAATATGACAGGGAAACTCTGAACTGAAAGATAGAAACTCTGAAGAAAATATGAAAGATGGAAACTCTGAAGAAAATATGAAAGATGGAAACTCTGAAAAAAATATGAAAGATGGAAACTCTGAAAAAAATATGAAAGATGGAAACTCTGAAATAAAGATGAAACTCTGAAATAAAGATGAAACTCTGAAATGACCAATCTGCACAAATCTCAAAGTTTTCTGTATTCTCTTTAGTACTCTAAATATCTTATGGCTATCTTCATGTACCTAGCAGATGAGGTCACATGATCGAGCAAAGATGTTCATAAATCGCACTAGTCCCTCTACTCCATAGTAACCAGCATGGCCAAAAAGGCAAAGTCCAAAACCTCTAAAAAACAAAAGAAATTGAGCGTGGCCAATTTGTCTCTTGATTCTAAAGAGACTAATGGAGAAGTGGACATTCCTGAAGCTTTGCTAGTTGGGGGAGCCGCAAAAGATCATGAGGAAGCCAATGAAGTTAATCAGACAGCCAATGAAGCTAATCAGACAGCCAATGAGGAAGCCAATCACACAAAAGAAAACATTATCTACATCAATGAATATTACCCAGATGGTACTTTCCCCGAAGGTGAATGGTGTGACTATCCCTTAGAAATCAATAGCTACCGTACCAGCGATGAGGAGAAAAGGTACTTGGACAGGCAGATGAACAACCATTGGCAAGATTTTAGAAAAGGAGCAGAAGTACACAGAAGAGTCCGGCAGATGGCACAGAAAACCATCAAGCCCGGAATGAGTATGTTGCAAATAGCAGACTTGATCGAAAATTCGGTCAGAAGCTATACCGGAAATAACCATACTTTGAAGCAAGGAATAGGGTTCCCCACCGGGCTTTCGGTCAACCATGTTGCAGCTCACTACACGCCCAACTCTACAGATAAGATGGTGTTGAAGCAAGAGGATGTGATGAAGGTGGACATTGGAGTGCATGTGAACGGGCACATAGTGGACTCTGCGTTTACGCTTACGTTTGATGACAAGTACAATAGTCTTTTGACAGCAGTACGTGAAGCCACCAATACAGGCGTCAAGGAGTCAGGTATTGACGTCAGGCTCAACGACATTGGAGCAGCTATCCAAGAAGTCATGGAGTCTTATGAAATGGAGATTGACGGTAAGACTTACCCCATCAAGTGCATCCGGAACTTGAATGGCCACAATATCGGAGATTACCAGATCCACTCGGGAAAGACCGTGCCCATTGTGGCCAACGGAGATATGACCAAGATGGAAGAGGGAGAGACGTTTGCCATTGAGACATTTGGAACCACGGGAAGAGGATATGTGATAACACAGGGAGAGTGCTCACATTATGCGTTACATGACGGTATCGACGGCATTCCATTACCATCACCAAAGGCCAAGCAGCTAGTTAAGGCCATTAAGGACAATTTTGGTACTTTGCCATGGTGTCGCCGGTACTTGGAGAGAACGGGGCAAGAAAAGTACCTCTTGGCTTTGAACCAATTAGTTCGAGCAGGAGTGGTGGAAAGTTATCCACCATTAGTGGATGCACCCGGTTCATACACTGCGCAATATGAGCATACAATTTTGTTGCATCCACATAAGAAGGAGATTGTATCTAAGGGAGAAGATTACTAGGGGACTATCTAGCCACACTGCCAGCTACTCCTACTAGCAACCTCCTCACACCTTAGCCATAATCAACAGAACCAAACTTAGCTAAATCACAAGTAATCTTAGTGACTTTTAAAATTGCTCAGCAAGCCAGTACATCCCATTGTAAATGAATTGCGCCTCGTTAGAGTGTCATGATTCATGGCGTTTGACTTCGTCAAGTTCGCGATGTGACCTGGAAAGGTTAATAAAAGAATTAATTAGAATAGATTGTAGATATATAACATTGTATTTAAGGACCGACGTTTTTTACCTTTTGTAATAAATAGAGACAATTTGACATTTAGAAATTGACACTTGAATTATTTAGAAATTGACACTTGAAATATTTAGAAATTGACACTTTTAAGGAAATTCCCATTTTACTTTTTCATTCCACTCCCACTCCAACTCCAATTCCATTCTCCAATTGACAATTGACAATTCCTATTCCATCCACCCATCCATTCAATTCACACTAATTCAAAATTCCCATTCTCCAATTCTGTGCATAATCTTGCGTATATTTAATTTTTTTTGTCGGGCTCATTTTTTCTGTTGTCCTTTTCAAAGTCGCGTATACTTTTCTCGAAAATATCCCTACTTCTTTCTCGACGTAATACCACCAATTGTTCAAAATGGATATTTCCCCAAGTTTTTTAACTTATAGAGGTATGTTTGATTTTTTGGAGGAGAGAAGGGCATTTGTTGGGGGGAGGGTACATCTGAGTAACTCGTTGCCGTTTGCCGTTTGCCGTTTGCCTTTTATTGACATTTCTTTACAATGCTCGTCACGGAAGTCATGATGCCGTGAATATCCATGTGTTAATCGTGGCTGTTAATCGTGGTCTGTTAATCGTGGCTGTTAATCCCTGAATCGTCCTTCAAATCGTCCATCCAAGATTTGGTTCCTAAATCCAGAATCCATAATATTTTTTTTTGCCATGTTACTCATTTCTTTGGGACTCAAAGAAGCATGTCTTTTTACGAACCCAACGAAGAACATTTGTTTTGTTGAAACTAGCTAAGGATGTATTTGGGATTAAGGATATGTTTTTATGGATTCTAAGGATGAATATTTCTTTGGTGGATCAAAGAAGAAAATGTCTCTGCATTCAAAGAAGGACCTGTCTTTGATGAAACCAAAACATTTCTCTTTATGACCTCTTTCTCTCTTTATGACCGTTTTATGACCTCTTGGCCTCTTGACCTCTTTATCACCTTTTTATCACCTTCTCTTTTATGGAACCAGCTCTTACTCCGTCAGAGTCAATGCATAGATGATACATACTAACTCTTAGGATCGTTCACCGAACCTTCAACCGAATATTTGACCTTGAAAAACACCTCGACGGAAAGCTTGGCTTTCAAGGTCAAGACCACCGCACCCAAGTTATACTGTGTTAGACCCAACGCCAGTGTTATCAAACCAGGAGAATCCACCAAGATCTCCGTCACTTTACAAGGCTTCACTCAGCCCCTTCCAAATGATTACAAGTGCAAGGACAAGTTTTTGATTGTGTCATGTCCTTGTCCTACGTTGGACGATCCAACCAAGGTGGCCGAAAACTGGGCATCTTTGACTAAACTCTACGGAGAAAAGGAAGTGCAAAAGAAATTGAGAGTCAACTTTATTATTGAGGAAGACATGAAGGACGAGACACACGCTGACGAAACCACGTTCGCCAACGTGACGCAATTCTCTCCAGCTCGTGATTCCAACAACACCTTGGGCGGTGCTGACACATCATTTGTCAACGACAAATCCATACATTCCACTACGGTACAGCCGGACACCACTGTAAACGAGAGCGTCTTGCCATCTGCCAATAACACAGTGATCAACGATAACCAGAAAGAGTTGGAGCAATCTAATACCAAGATCGACACATTGTCTAAGAAGTTAGACTCCAACGAGGACAACCAGCAAACTGTTGTGGCCACCGAAACAGTCAACGGAATCTCGCTTCCTTTTGCCTTTATATTGGTGATCATTGCTTTGTTATTGGGATGGTACATCTTCTAGGTCCAAAAGTGCGACGTGCTAATTTTTTACCCACTGCTGGTTGCGAACCCGGTCGTATTTAAGATAAAAATCTTTGATCATACACCAGTAGTGATTTAACATATGTGATATAATTATTTCCGTTATTAGCTGTAGATTTTTTTTGAAGTTATATAGTCTAGAGTATGTCTAGAGTATGTCTAGAGTCTGTCTAGAATCTGGTCTAGTCTGGTCTAGTCTGGTCTAGTCTGGTCTATACACCCTACAGTATGGGCTATCTACTGCACTCCCACTGCGCACTATCTCCTCCACATACTCATACTCTACACTATGGGAAAAGCTACTATCAAATCTGGGACAATCAACCTCCTTAACACCATAGTTGGTGCAGGAATATTAGCTATGCCCTACGGGCTCAAATCAAATGGCTTGGTGTTTGGCTCTTTCCTCATCATTTGGAGCTCCTTGACTTCAGCTTTTGGTCTCTATCTACAAAATAAGGTTGCCAAATACACCCAGCAACAGGACGCCGTGTCGTATTTCAGTCTCTGTCAGCTTACTTACCCCCAACTTTCGGTGATTTTCGATGGCGCCATTGCCATCAAGTGCTTTGGCGTGGGTGTATCATATCTAGTGGTGATTGGTGACTTAATGCCCAAGATTATGGAGAGTCTAAATTGCAAAAATGACACAGTGTTCATGGAACGCAACTTCTGGATCTCTCTTTTTATGGCGCTTGTGGTGGCTCCGTTGAGTTTCTTGAAAAAGCTCGATTCGTTAAAGTACACCAGCATTATTGCACTTGTTTCAGTAGTGTATCTTATTTGTCTTGTTGTGCAGCATTTTTTGATGGACCAGGGTGTTAGGGGAGGTGATATTGACATATTGGGCCCTAAAACATGGCGCTTGACGTTATCTTCGTTTCCGATCTTTGTGTTTGCATATACTTGTCACCAGAACATGTTTGCAATCATCAATGAGCTCAAGGGAGATGAGGTACATGGATCTCAGACACGCCAGTCGAATTTGATCATTCGGAATGCCATTCTGATTGCGTGTGTGTCGTATTTGGTGGTGGGAATTCTAGGCTACTTGACCTTTGGGAATGATGTGAATGCCAATATCATCAGCATGTACCCCAAGAACTCGGTGCCGTCTTTGATTGGTCGTATGTGCATTGTCATTATGGTATCTCTTTCATTCCCATTACAGTGCCATCCATGCAGAGGGTCTGTGAACCATGTCATTTTTTTTATTCGGAATGGCGTGCAGTCGGGGTGGAAACTTCGAAACACTCACATCACCACCACTGGATACACTCCCATCTCCGAGAACCTCGAAAACGACTCGTATGATGCATCTTTTGTGAGTACTACGCCCATGGAGGGCGCTCAAGATACTGACGGACACGACCCAATCATTGTGCCATTATCCACCAAGAAGTTCTACATCATCACGTCTGCAATCGTGGTTGTTTCTTACCTCGTTGCTATAAGCGTCAAGTCCTTGGCCCGAGTATTGGCGTTTGTTGGGTCTACAGGCTCCACGTCCATTTCGTTTATACTCCCGGGCTTATTTGGTTACATGTTGATCAAGCCGTTGGATGGCACCAACAAGTTGGATTCTTTAGAGAAAGCTTGCAAATATGGGGGCTTGGCGCTTTCGATATGGGGCGTGATTGTGATGGTAGTGTGCTTGAGTGCTACTATCTTTCTTGGAGCCACACATTGATGACTAATTTAAACTTTACTAGACACCGGCATTATTCAGGGTATTGAACACAAAAAGAAAAATACCAAAGTTTGTTGTTCATAATCATTAATATAATAAATACAATCGGCTTATATCAGCTAGTCTCACAAAATTAAATCCTTCTTCTCCCATCCAGCTCTGTTGGGACCCTTCAAGCCGTAAGTAGGCTGTGGCTTATCAGTGCCGTCAATATGTAAAGCATATGGATTACGGTCCAGCTTTTGGTCCAAGCACGCAAGAGTATGGTTGACTTCTCTATGCTTGGACTCATCAGCTCTGACTCTAAGCACCAAGTCCAAAAATGTCGACTTCTCGTTCAACTCGGGCCAGTAGTCTTGAGCTATTTTGGGCACACTGATGTTATCGAATTTCGGCAAGTGTTTAGCCGTCAATTGGTCCACCAAGTACGTATATGTACTGACAGCCTCCTCCTCCAAGTATCCCACAAATCTATGACAGTATCGAGGAGACAACAAGTACAAGAAGAAGAATAAGTTGCAAAAAACACCTTGTCCAACATAAATGAAGAATTTCATGAATAATGAAGGCAGGCCAATCTTGATAAACGTCAACAAGTGCATTCTTTCATTATATGCTTCATCCAATAAGGTCTCGATCCAAGCCTTATCTCTTTTCATTAATCTCAAGGAGTGCAAATGACGAAGGAACGCAGCCACCATTCCAGGAACGCCAGCCACAGACTCCAAGAAGATGATTCGAGTGAGCCATTTATTCTCGGTCATTTCGTACCTTGTACCAACAAAGCGATTTTTAAATTCCTCAGGAGTCACAGGTTTCTTATAACCAGTAACAAAGTTGAAGCAAGCTTTGCAGAAATTCATAGAATGGTGAGCTATTTTATCCAGGAAGTTCTGCGGAGGTCTATGAAGGTACTCCACAGCTTTACAGTCTTCATCAGTCCATTTTTCGTGAGGAAATGCTGGATGTGTTATAAACTGTAAATCATTAGTTTTCAACTTACTATCATTGGGAATGATATGTGTTTTGATGTCAAAGATTGATTTGTGATGAGTGGACAAGTATCTTGAGAAGATGAGAGTAGGTCTAAGGGATGTAGATCTGCGTAAAGCAAGCATAAGTAGAATTGTATAGTAGAATATAGAGAAGGACCGAAGCCTTATATATTTATGTTATAGAAACCTTATACACTGCTTACCATAATAAGAGATAAGAGGGAGCTCTAGGCAAGTTTCGGTTCGACTCGGGTGCGCACACATTAAAAGAAATGACTAAAACTTAAAAATACGAAAAACTAAATATCCATATCCTCATAATATCTCATAATCTCCCATAATCTCCCTCTCCCTTAATCTCCTCTCAATATCCTCTCAATATCCTCTTAATCTCTTAATCTCCAATACCTAAAATCACTCTTTTAATCCTTCACATATCGGTTGTGGCTACGGCTGAAATCGGACCTTCGCGAAAATGGTCACGCTAGTTATGCAAAGTATCGCATTTCATTGGATACCGTTAGAGAGCCGTATCAATTTTTTTTCGAGCAATATTTTGCAGTGTCGTAGCGAATGTATCATGTCATGCGGATTTTAATATTATGCAAGGCAATTTACGATATTGTTAGTGGCTGACTAATGTATGCAAAAGTCTCGCTTAGAGAAATATCGGAAAATTACCTCCGAACATATACACTGTAATAGTGGATCTTGAATGTATGATATTGTTTAGGGATCGAGAGTGGCAGGTACTGGCAGCTAGTTATTTCCAATTTGGTATATCATAGACCATAGTAAAAATACTGGCTGGTTGAGAGTGTGCTAGCTTGTTGACTTAGTTGCCCAATGCGTGTAACTGCATAAAGGTTATAAACCACTGTAATCTTGAACGCGGAACAATTAGTCAAGTAGTCTACGCTTCCCGAATCCCGTTTAAATATACACAATGGTCCGGACATTTTCAAGAAGGAAGTATTACAGTGTATAGATTCCATAAGGAATTAGTAAGTAGAGATGTACGCGTAGAAAAACTACTACAGTACATCCTTCCATCTAATAATGTATTGTTGTATCAATATGGCCCCAAGCTTATTAAAGAACATTTTCCTTTAAGATTAAAGAATGTCATAGACAAGACCAATACATAGAATTTTTATACCAGCAAACCCGTACATCCGCAGTTTATACCAATCCACAGTATTCAAAAATCTCGTCTTATGCATTATCTAATAGCAAATGGTGTCCCTTTGACTAGTTCTGGGCCTCATTGAAAAATAAATACACATTTACCATTTATTCAGTCGATCCTTGGTCTACGCATACAATGTATAAAGGTAATTTGAACAATGAGAATTTCCACACCGCAAAAATCTTGCAATCTTGGCTCTAATCTAAAAATAATGAATATATTCAAGATTAAGTAATTTATTTTACGATGGAGAAGATGGATTAGTAAGAATAAAAGGATATGGATGATATATATGATATGGATGATATATATGATATGGATGATATATATGATATGGATGATATGGATGATATGGATGATACTATATGCTGGGATGGTCGGCTTTATGGAAATGCGCATTAGCCTTGAAGGCTTTCGCGGGTCTAGACCATGTGCGCGCAAGTCACGGTAGTGGCGCATTTTTCACATTAGCCTCTCTCGAGATCTTTGAGTTTAGTAATTCGCTTGTTCCTTCTCATCCTCACTATACCCCAATTAAAAGCTCTTTCTTTAAGCTTTTATGCTCATAGACTCTTGATTCCCATTCTGTTTACTTCCTCGCTACTTACACTCCCTTATCCTTGGATGTGGTAAATCAGAAAACAACAACAACAACAACAACAACAACAACAACAACAACAACAACAACAACAACAACAACAACAACAACAACAACAACAACAA
>NLAU01000616.1:10294-54871 GCA_002370875.1 Metschnikowia arizonensis
ACAACAACAACAACAACAACAACAACAACAACAAAAACAACAATTATGGGTTTTCAACTTTCAAACTTTTTAGGCGACCCGTTTGCCATCAGCACAATCTCCTTTGGTATCATCTCTTGGATAATAGCTATAGCCGGCGCAGCAGCTAGCCCGGCTTCGTCCAAATTGCGCTTCACGTGGTGGGGCCTTGTATATGAGATCCTTTTGATCATCATCATCTTTTTGCTATACTTGAACAATAACATTGAACTTTACAAGTTTACTTTGGTGGGGCTCTTGTCTGCTGCATTTGTTTACACTACCAATTCAACAAATACACTCATTTACAATTCTAACTCGTCGGCAAACTTGTGCTGCGCTGCCGGATGCATTCTCCTTTCTGCATTGAACATTATATGGGTGATTTACTTTGGTGGTCATCCCGAATCACCCACCAACCAATTCATCGATTCGTTTTCCGTCAAACACAACACTTTTTCACATGGCCAGCTCCCTTCGGCCAGTAATAAGATCGACGAAAATGATCTCGTCATGCCTCGTTCGGGATCCCAGCATTTCCCTCATAGCGAATCCAGACACTCAAAAGTCATTTCCAACAAAGCCGGCTATATGTCGTCGTCTCAGTTGAACGGATTAGAAAACTTCTCCAACTCGAACCTTAACAACACCAGCGCTCGGCAAACCATTTACAACAATGTGAATGAAAGCAACAACAGCAATAACAGCAATATCAATAACAGCAATATCAACAACAGCAACAGCAACATCAACAACAACTTTAGTGAGCCGGTCACTACCTTCAGATACAAGGCCAAGGCATTGTACAGTTATGATGCCAATCCCAAAGACATCAACGAGATCTCGTTTTTCAAAGATGAAATATTGGAGGTTGACGATATTGACGGCAAATGGTGGCAGGCCAAGAGGTCGAATGGCCAGGTGGGTATTTGTCCTTCGAACTATGTGAAGATTATAGAATGAGACCTAGTGCTGTGCATGCTTAGTACGCGAGAAGCGCGCAACGCTCCAAGGTTCCAACCTCTCAAATTCGCCCCCTCCCCTTTCCGAATTCCTTAATTCCTTCTCTAACTTTAATATGCCGCTTCAATAAGTAGCAAAAGTTTAGGCTTCTGGCTGCAATACTTGAAAACAAAACATAACAAAACAAAACATAACAAAACATAACAAAACATAACAAAACAAAACAAAACAAAACAAAACAAAACAAAACAAACTGCATCTCGCCAAACGGGTTCATTTTTTAATGGGGCTTTTGGTGAGATCATTCTTGAACAACTAAGTATGAACGCTTGAGCTACTGTGTGTGCAACCCCGCAGAAAGCAATCGTGTGATGCGAATTCGCAGCAAGTGATTGCTGTCTATAATGTTATAAATACGACTACTTCTCATTCTTGGCTTCTCAAATCCAAAAGTTTGCATTCGGATTTTATCAAATTATTACTCAATGGGTTTCACAGAAAAAGTTCAATCCAAGCTCTCCAAAAAACAATCCCGCGAAACTGACGAGGAGGGACGAAGGGCGGGAGAGCCAGGAGAAAACCCGGGAGAAGAGGAAAATCTATCTGATTTAGTGAATCAGTACAAGCAAGCTAAATATGCTGACGACTATGATCAAAAGGCTGGTAAAGCCTTAGTAAAGGAGAATTTGTCTGGAACCAAGAGCGGTATAGGTACTGAGTACTTGAGTGATGCTGACTCCACGAACGGTGTCAGTGATTCCTGTGGAGCCTACTCAAGCAGTGGAGCAGGAGCAAGAGCAGCATCACCATTAGGAGGGGCTGCCTCTAGTCATGACCACGGCTCTGGTTCTGGTTCTGATTCTGGTTCTCACAGTGACGGCGCAGGCCTTAGCTTCACTACTGGGGCTAGCTCTTTGGACTCTCAAATCAGCCAATTAAACCCAGAAGACCAACAAAAAGCAAAAGAGGCATTCGAAAGAGGCTACAATGAATATAACAATTAGAAATCTCATAAAGTAATCGTACTAAAGTAGTTCAAGATGAACAGCTACATTGCATCATTGCATAGTCCTCTCCACGTGCACCCTGAAGAATCCACCTCTTCTCAACGTCCTTTAATTCGTCTCCCCATTTGGATGAGTCATAGGGATTGAAGGCCATTTTCTCTAACTTTTTCAAATACTGCAAATCCTTACAGTCAGACTCCTGTGTCTTGGAAATCACCTCATCCAAGATCCAGTTTCTGGGGAGGAACTGAGGATTCGATGCCTTACTTGCAGCTTTATCCAATCCATTTTTCTCCACGTACTTCTTAAAGATTTCGAGCCATTTCTGAATATCCCCTGCCAACCTGATTCTCTCTACCTCATCATGCTCAAGGCCTGTCTGAGAGAGGATGACATCCACAAAAGATGCATTGTTGAACAGAGCACTTGAAACATCACTCTTGGATAGGGAGAGAAAGAACATGTTAAAGTCACATTTGACTTTCTTAAGCATATCAAGCATGGGCATTATGAGCTCTTCTAGCTGGTGTTCTGGACTGTCTGCAGAAAAGGACAGTGACGATATTCCCAATCGTTTGAAAAATGTTTCCAAGTACTGTTTAGTATAGGCGTACTTGTATATCTCACCACCAACTTCAATGACCTTTGTAGCTCTTTTTATAAGTTTTTCTTCAGTACTCTTCTCAATATTTCCATCAAGGAGGTTTTCATCGTGAACAAGGGTTTCACCAGCTCCAAGAAGACAAGCCAAGTCCTCTCCAAAGCGAGTCAAATTCCACCAAACAGCACTTGGGGTGTTTGAATAACTATAGCGGAGACTGTGATCCTCGGAATTTGGACTGAAATTGGGGTCATAATGGTCCATGATGGAAAATGGTCCGAAATCCATGGCAAGTCCAAGAACTGAAGTATTATCTGTATTGAGAACTCCATTCAAGAACCCGTAACTCTGGCACATTGCGGTTGTCGTGGCATTTCTGATAATCACCTCATAGTACATCTTATCAAAATCAGAGAGATTTCCTAGAGAATTGGTTGTATTCTCGAAGAAATTGGACTTGGTGTGGAGAAGTTTCTCGAAGTAGGGGAATTTGAGGCCATTTTGAAGCGTAAATAGTTGGTCAACGACATATTGAGAGAGTTTTTTCACATTTCTGTTATCAAAACGCCACCTGTATAAGTCAAAAGTGCCCAAGCGGATCCACAGTTCAGCAAATCGAGCAACAACTGCACATTTCTCCGCTCCATGTCTTTGAGCATAAGTTTTTGGAAAATACGACAAGGATAAAGCTCGCGTAGAAGGAATTCCAATGGCATGTAAGTGCTCAGAGATGATATATTCTCTTATAGAAGAGCGTAACACGGCTTTACCATCAGCAAAGCGAGAGTAAGGAGTGAGCCCAGAGCCTTTAAGCTGAATCTCATATTTGGATCTATTGAGGTCCAGCTTATCACATTTGGCCTTGGGTACTTCAAATAAGTTATGAACCCGACCATCCCCCAATTGACCAGCGAATTGTCCAAACTGCCAGCCCGCATAAGCCTGCGAATAAGGAAAAGGCAAGCCGGCGCCTTGAAAATCTTCATTTTCTGTATAAAACTGCCCACTAACAATACTATGGAATTCAGGAGACTTTGTTTCGTTGGGGTCAAGCCCTAAATCAACAAACGCTTGGGGAGAGGACGTCAAATACACGTATTCTTTCCGCTTTTCAGGAATAGTCCAGGAGAATACACCATCTTGTAAGATACGAGGGGTTCGAATCAAATTGTTAGCATTTTCAAGAGCCACTTGCTTGGTGGGGATCTTAGTGTCTGGGGTAAGAGAGTCGGAGAAGGAAGACAGTTTTGGTAAGTTGCGTAATGTGGACAACATCCTGGCAGTGTTTGAGATATTAAGATGATTTCTATTCATAAGTCATTAAATGATTGGCTAAATTTCACTTTGAAGGAAAGAAACTGCCGACGGTAGAAAGAAGCGAAGCTAGCGTCAAGTCTAGTTGATGATGGTGTGTGCAGGCGCAACTGATGTCGCAACCAGTATATATGCCAGTGGAACCTGGTGTAGCTGGTGTAGGCTGGATGCATAAGTGTAGATATAAAAGAGTAAGGAGAATCCTGAAATGCACACTAGTGTAGTATAATAGTATTATAATATAGAATTTAGGGAGGGGAAGACCATTCCCTCAATCGACCGAGTCATCATTTGGCATATTATTGAATAATATAGAGTGTTTACTGACAAGGCTAGGCCACTAATATTCACTCTTTGGACTAGTTTGGCCAAATACATACAAATCAATATAAATAGCCCTTGTTCCCACATAATGGAAAGTCATAAACTGTACAGTACTAAACGTCAAAAATTGGAGTATAGTAGAGTAGAGTAGAGATAGCTTGGTCTTTTGTAGTTTCGAAACCTCGTGGAATCTAGTCTAGTACCACTGAGCATATTCCATGCGATAAGGCTCGAAACACTTTAATCAAAAGTTTAAGAAATAAATCAATAATATTTATTAATCTGATTGAATAAAATTTTATATAATAGAATAATTTTAAGTTATAGTAGTAGAGCAGTAGAGTTAGAGTAGTAGAGTTAGAGTAGTAGAGTTAGAGTAGTAGAGTTAGAGTAGTAGAGTATTAAAGTAGTAGAGTAGTAGAGTAGTAGTAGTAGATCTTTTTGTTCTTGTAGTTCTTCAGAGTAGAATACTATCACAGCACACTTTCATATATATCCATTGATTGACTAGTCAGTAGCCTACCTTCCCCCAACGTCAGTCGCTCGCGACTCCACCTGGCCTGGGGTCTTCACTAGAGCGCTCACCAAGTCAACCTCATTCGCAGTCTTGTACATGCACTTTCCTTTTGGCCACTTACACCGCGCACACGCACTATAAATGTATACCTGTAAAATGGTGTTTTAATTGAGGAAGTAGTAGGTACACTCACACGCACAATACACTACCAAATATTAATAATAAAAATAGTAGTAGTAGTGTAGTGTAGTGTAGTGACCGAAGGACTATATATGAGCGCTCGGCCCCTTGAGAAAAGGCTCAATAAATCAAAACTGACAAAGACCATTCTTAGTAAGCAAATAAAAATATGTCGAACTAAGAGTTAATTACTTCTCCTCATCTAAGGAGACTAGTTAAAGGGAGAAGCTTCCGCTTGGGCAATATGCCTGCATATTGCTTACTGCGCAACTGTTGCGAATTTCATGATACTTTCGCATATATCGGAATGCTTGTCATATTGGACTTTAACAGTCATAACAAGTGTGGGGATTTGGTGTAGTTTTCTGTTATAATATATTCATTTTCATGCAGGCCATATGTCCAACCGCAACATCACTCACACTATTAAATAATAATAATAGTAGACGAGTAGATCCTCACCAAGTTTGAAAATCTTCTCACCCAAAAAGAGTTATCTCTAAATGAGCTTCTCCAGTATTTCATATTTACCATACTACCAGTTATCCTACTATTATTCTATATTAGAGTACTACTCTATATTACACTATAATCAAGTATCCTGAAAACCCTATTTAATACAATACATGTTCTTAGTTATAATACTTTGTAAGCGCATGACAGTATGTAGGAGCCATTGCACACGAATAGTCAGAGTCTAATACCACTCTAATACTCACTATACTGTAACTAGTGCATATCCTTTCAGCAATAGTACCAAAAACTAGTCAGTAACATAGTCAAGTAATATTTCAGTCATAGAACCTAGGATATTACTCTTCCTTATATTATGTAGTCAGTGAAACTTTCAAACTTAGACTTGGTAGAGTATAGTACTTAGTATAGACTATAGACCATATCATATTATAATAATACTTTCACCTTTTCTAGTCAGTTTCTTACCTAATTACTTATGGTCATTTGTTGATACCGGACTTCCTTGTTTGTTAATGGTTTTCTACAACGGGAGTACATAAAGTACCAGAGAAAATATGGATTGAGATGGGAGCTCTTCAGGAGAAAGACCATGTATATTACATTGTGACTCTAATGTATTTGTTGGTAGGAAAACCTTATATATGTGACTTAGCCAATGCCGTATGACTGCATATATCTTCCGTTGACCCATGATTGTACGTGTATGGTGTACTATACTAATAATCTAGTCTTAGTGCAAGACTACTATCGGATATCACCAAGTCATAACAGCATAGCACAAATCAAGGAGAGCCCATTGACATGAACAAAGAGCCAATTATGACCGCCTGGACCATCCTAAAGATGAGGTGTTGTTGGAATTACTCAACTAGTATCGCAATTGAACACTAGTGCCATTGGTACCCCCAAAAAAGGTCATTTGGAAACAGACTCAGCTTGACCCAGTCAACCTAGAGCTAGTTAAATCACTCAAGACTCTCGTACACATACTTGATGGCTTCTGCAATAGGCATATCGCTCACTTCATAGCCTGTCCACAAAGTCTGTTGTGCAATACCTTGGCAAATCATAGGCTCAACGCCCAGAATTACATGCCAACCCGCAGCTTCAAAATCCTTATAAAGAGAGGTTCTTACACTTGGATAATAGCACATCTCGATCACAAGGCCCGGGCATTCCATGAAAACATCAAGAATTTTCCTGGCCTGGATCTCTTGTGGGGTCAGAGGCGGAAAATCCGGCACACTCAAAACAGCCAAATTCGGCTTGGTCAAGGCCCTAGCCTGTTCAGCAGAATTCACGGGAATTATTTCGCCAGTAAAACCGTTCTTTTTCATTGAGATTATGAGGTCCAGTATTTCGTGCTCAAAACGATTCACCACGTACACCTGTGAGCACCCCAAATATGTATGCAAAGCATAAACAGCAGCACGACTGGCACCTCCTCCTCCATAAACCAGGCCAGGGGTTTTGGAAAGTAAGTTTTCCTGCACGGCGTCTCTGCAATTGAACATAAAGGAATCACGAATACCAATAGTATCTGTATTAGTACCCACATTCAAAGGATTTCTTTGTTGATCAAAGCGAACATAAATAGTATTAATAGCTCATATAGCCTTGGCATTATCATTCACGACATCCACGTGATTGGCTATTTCCACTTTATAAGGAAGTGTCACAGCAGAGACATTGTAGATGAGATCTTGTTCACTTTTCACGCGTGCTTTCTTATTGGCGGAGATTAAATCCAAGAACCCATTTACATCAGTTGATTGTAGAATCTCATACTTATGGCCGACGAGTCCCTGTTTCTGGAAAATAAAATTATGTAAGTAAGGAGCTCTTGAATTAGTAAGTTTAGAACCGAAGAGATGGTAAGTGAAGGAATTTTTACGAATCACTGTAAAGTCTGGGGAGTAGGACATGATTGGTGCGCGAAGGAAAAGAGATATAAAAAGATAAAAAGAAGTAAGAAGATAAAAAGATGTCATAAAAAGAAATAAGAAGATAAAAATATGTCATAAAAAGAAATATGAAGATAAAAAGATGTCATAAAAAGAAATATGAAGATAAAAAGATGTCATAAAAAGATAAAAAAATGTCATAAAAAGACAAAAAAAAATAAAAAGACAAAAACACAATATAAAACGTCATAAATTGTCGCAATTGGTTTGAATTCGTTCCATGTATTCTATAATATGTGCGGAAATCCTCCTTATTGAAGTGAGCATTTTGATGTAAGCACTTACAACAAGTCAATTTGCAAGTCTCAGGCGTGCCTCTAACTCCGTATTACAGGTGCGTGAAGTCGCAGTGTATGTCTATGAGCTGCGACTGCGACTTGACTCTAAAGACTGTACATCCCTAATGGCCAATGAACGCGAAGCTTGTAAGGTATGGGTGTAAGAACTTAAACTTACAGAATATGGGAGTTATATGATTGGCTGGATATAGTAGTAAAGATGAATATCTGAGTTAGATGGCTTTAGCTGTTGCCAGCCGTCAGCGGTCTGGACAAGGAGGAACAGGATATATGTGTGAACCTACTACAACTACACGACCCATTGTCAATTATAGAGTAGATGTGAGTGATTAAAAAGCCCGTACTATATCTGACTTCTTACTTCTGACTATAATGCAGATGGTGTTATGCTCATCGGCTACTTAAACATTGTACATGTTAGAAAACGAGCACCAATCAGGATACTGAGATGAAAGGTATCCCAGGCGTGTTTTAAAGAGGAAACTTTCAGTTCCACGTCAAACATCAGTACCTCAGGTACACCATAGATCAACCATGGTGTACAGTCCAGAGATGACGGAATAGTTGAGTGAACTAATCTCATAGCTTCATCAAGATAAATACTCTATTAGTATAATTGTCCTCAGACTGAGTGGAAGAAGATTCATTAGCACCTTCAACGGTCAGTTGAGTAGTACCCTTAGTGAGTCTTGTGGCTGGAGGCATCTTGGTATATGATTGGATTTAAACATGAGCGAAGGCTCCTTTTATATTGGAGTGGACCTTCATTCTCCCACTACCGTCTGTCGAATAGACGAGTACATTATTCATTGTGACATTCTCTTATTAGGAGAACAAAGGGCCAACATTTAGACGAGTTGGTTTGGCACGGTGCATCGACGCCTCACTCTTACGCTTTGATTCTCAACAAGTACATTGACTCCCGTACATCTCAAGTAGACGTTGTCACTGCGCGAAGATCTCTACGCGCATGTCGGAATAGAGTTCCATTATTTCATACAACTTACTTTCTATATTGTGCCTCCATGTTTTTATTCAACCGCCGCCAGTTACTGAAAAATACTATAATCGTGGCCTTGATAGTCGTGTCTTTGGTTATAACCACTCGTTTCAACCTGCATCATGTCTATAGACTTTTTTATGTCAAGTTGACCTATGAGGATTTTTTGGATGATATGAATCATTTCGCCATATCAGCACCGCTGCTTAAAGATAACTATAAAACTGAAGGCGGTAAAGTTATACAGAAACCAAGCTCCGATAAAGATTTTCTATTTTCAAAACAATATTTGGAGTCCATTTTGGATATATCCGATGATACTTTCAATAAGCTCAAAGCTTCTCACAAAGGCTATTTGGACCATATGGACCTTTTCATAAAGATGCAAAATGTCAACACTTTTGGAAATATCCGCCGCACTGACCCTGAGTGGACGTCATATCAAGGCTCTAAAGGCTATGTTATCATTGGAGGTGGTAAGTATTCGTGGTTGTCGTATTTGGTGGTGCAACAAATCCGAGCAGAAGGCAGCGTTTTGCCAATTGAGGTTTTCATTCCATCTGCTGAAGAATACGAGACTGATTTCTGTGAGAAAATTTTACCAAAATTGAATGCCAGGTGTAATGTGTTTCCCGAAAGATTGGCTAAAAAGGCATCGTCTCAGTTGAACGTCTCAGGTTTCCAATATAAGATGTTTGCTATTCTTACATCGTCCTTCGAGAATGTCATGTACTTGGACTCTGACATGTTCCCTACCAAGAACCCTGAGTATCTCTTTGATTCGGCCTTGTACAAGTCTAAGGGTTTTATATTGTGGCCTGACCTGTGGGCTCGCACTACCAACCCAAAATTCTACGAAATTATAGGTAGACCTGTTACTGAGAAAAAGGTGAGATTCTCCGCGTATGATGAGAACCAGGCTGCTAAAAATGGAGGCTCGTTGAAACCTTTGAATGAGTATACTTTTGCTAACTCGCCTTTCCACACGTTTGAGAACTCTATTCCTGACCCAACTTCCGAGGCCGGCGTTTTTCTTGTCAACAAAACGAGCCACTTGAGAACTCTATTATTGGCACTTTACTATAACATCTTTGGTCCCGATTTCTACTATCCTTTGATGACTCAGGGCGGAGCGGGTGAGGGCGATAAGGAGACGTTTATAGCAGCAGCCATGGTGATGAACGAATCATATTTCCAGACGGAAAAGCAGTTCAAATGGGTGGGATACTACAACAAAGATGAGGGGAATTTTGTTTCCAAGGGCTTGGGTCACTATGACCCACTCTCCAACAGCGATGATGCTGATATAATCTTCATGCATTGCTCATATCCAAAGTACTATACAAGCTGGCTCTATGATAACCACGATTTTATCTACAAAGATAGTATTGAGCATATTCGAATGTACCAGGACATTTATGAGAATATCGGCTATGACTTCGATCTTCGATTACAGCAGTTCTTTGTTCAAGGTGTTTGTAAAGACTACTACAAGGAGGGAAAAGCGGTGGATTCGAATCTTTTGGAGAGCGAGGCATGGGCCGGAAACTTTCTCCAGTATATTGCCAATGATTTGGCAATAAATAACAAAAGGTGCAAGGAGGTGTTCCTTCCACATTTAGAGTGGTTGAAGTCTACTACAAAATCATATTAGCCATAATATTGGTTAATTGCATATGATGACTTTAGGGCAAGAAAGCCCTTCAAATAGCGGAATTATAATGCTCATGGTTTGCTGACCATCTGTTAGTGAGTGCGCATTCTAATGTAAAATTGACTCCACATTTCGCACTCCAAATATACAGTGAACATCTTTTGACATATATGTCCACCTTCCAACAATGTCAGTGCTCAAGTCGCCATTAGCCAAGAATCTCAAGATTGCCTTGATTCAACTCAAAGCTGGACCAAACAAAAGTGCCAATTTGGCCAAAGTATCTCAATTCATAGATTCTGCAATTAATGATTCCAAAATCGGCAAATTGGATCTTGTCATGTTGCCCGAGTGCTTCAATTCGCCTTATGCTGTAGACAAGTTCAGAGACTACGCCGAAACTATTCCTAGTGGAGAAACAACCACTTTCTTGTCGGGATTAGCCAAGAAGCACCACATCTACATTGTGGGAGGGTCTATTCCTGAAAAGGACACAGCCTCCGATAAGATCTTCAATACTTCCTTGACGTTTGACCCACAGGGTGACATTATTGCTTCACATAGAAAAGCTCATCTCTTTGATATCGATATACCCAACGGTATTACCTTTAAGGAGTCCATTACCTTGAGTGCAGGTGACAAAGCGACCGTTTTCAAGCTTGGCGATTTTGGTAACGTGGGCTTGGGTATCTGCTACGACATTCGGTTCCCAGAATTGGCTATGGGAGCTTCTAGATATCCACACAATTCTTTTGCCATGTTCTACCCTGGTGCATTCAACACTACCACTGGGCCTTTACACTGGCACCTTCTTGCCAGAGCACGTGCTGTGGATAACGAAATATTCACCATCTTGTGCTCTCCTGCCAGGGATGTAGGAGGATCTGGATACCAAGCTTTTGGGCATTCTTTGGTTGTTGATCCCTCTGGCAAGATTATAGCCGAGGCAGGAGAAGGAGAAGAAGTGCTCTACGCTGAGATTCACAAGGATCTTTTGCCTGCAGCCAGAACTGGAATTCCGGTGCATTATCAAAGACGCTTTGATATTTACGAAGATGTTGCTGCTGGAATGAAGACATCTGCCAAGTGACTATATACTGCAAAGAGTAATAAACTGATTATGATACTAATTCTATTTATTAGTTAATGAATTGTTTCATAAGTCAACCAGTTAATCATCCTCCTTTCTCTCCACAAATTCTTGTAGTACACTCATAAACTCAGTAGGCTTTTCACTAATGACCCAGTGCCCACACTTGATATCACGGATCTCAAAATCAGGAAAGTATCTTCCAATGTCGGGAATCACCTCATCCGGAACATAAGTGGACTCAGTTCCTCTAATGAATAAAGTGGGACCCCTAGACCATGACCTGGTAGAGTCAAAAGGCCATGATGCAATGTTTCCTGCGGTAATAGCATCACCAATCACATCCAAAGGAATCTTGGAAGTACAGACGTCATCATTTTTGCCTCGATTGATATTGGTCAAGATGAACAGGCGTACTTCCTTGGAAGGCTCGACCTTGGCAAGCTCTGCATCCACATGTTTGATATTAGTATATTTCTTCACCTCTAGAGCATATCTCAATTGACGAATATATTTTCCAAAAGGCCCACTGGAAGAAGATAACCACACAGGCGCATTATCTACGGAAACCAACATTTTTGGAAGGTCAGGCCGGCGCAACGCTAATGCCATGACAGTCTTGGCACCCATGGAGTGACCAATAAGAATGGGTTTATTTTCAAACTTGGACTCATCAATAAAACGTTCCACATCGGCAGAAAGCGCAGGGTAATCAAGACGTTTGTCATGGGGAGACTGTCCAAAGTTACGAAGGTCTAAGCAGTAGACGTCTCTGGCCATGGAAGTGGCCAATTGCTTAGCCACAGTTCGAGTATTTGTTTTGGATCCAAAGAGACCGTGTAGTATGATCAAAGGAGACTTTATGGAGTCTGGTTTGGTGACAGGCTCATGTTTATCAAACACCAAATTCAACGCAGGGATTTCGGTAGAAAATGCATCTGCCAAATGGGACCCTGTGCTTTGAGCATAAGACACATATCGATGACCAGAGTACCTTGGAGCGTAAGTTCGTAAAGAAAGTCTAAGTAACATGAGGAAGAAATGCGCGCGCTATAGACCGACACATGTGCTACTAGCGGATGTGTCTAAGTCTGAAAGCTAAATTATGACAAGAATATAACATAGTAGTTATAGTATAGTATAGAGTAGAGTAGTAGCTAATTAGTCATGTTCATTTGTTGATTCATTGTGGAATTAGACTTTTGCGGAACGGTCAAGAACACGAAGAGCGGCCCAGCTACGAATAGTCTATATCTAGTATAAATGTGACAAGTCTATAAGATTTTATAAGACTTGTATAAGAGAAATCTAGTGGTTTATATGTAGTTTAGTACTTTGTAACTCTGTTTATTCTTTGATGGGATGTACTATATCAGTCCTATTGGCTAAGTTGTTATCAACCACGAGTACCTGTCTGACTTGTCCTGTGTGGGTATCTCATGTTCCTGTACATGTCTTTAATTGTAATAGGTGAAGGTGGAATGCGAAACACTTATACACAGCATAAAGAACGTCTACATGAACTCACTGAAGAAGAAGAAGAATGTGATGAATCAGAATACAGAACAATTGTGGGGAACTTATGTTTGCAGCAAGTACGGTTAGACCGGATATTGCCTATCAGACCCTGGGTTTGGCAAGGTACTTGAAGGAACCCAAGGCGAAACATAAGAAAGCAGCCCACATGACTGTGATATACTAACTAAAGACCCAAAAAAGGGAATTATATTCCAAAGACTGGGAAACTAAATCAAAGGATGTTGAAGTGTTTGTGGATGCAGACCTCGAGACTAGAGACTAGAGACTAGAGACTAGAGAGGCCATGGTTGAGGAACTTGATTAAGGAATTCAAATTGGAACAGAAGAATGTCACTATACAAATTTGGTGTGACAATACTAATACAGTTACACAGGTATCTGACGAGTGTTCAAGAAAGGTAGGAAACATGTCGAGATAAAGTATTCAGTGGTCATTCAGTATATCCAAAGAGGTTTGATAGATATGAAAGACATCAGGACGAAAGAGAACTTGGAAGATGTGTTTACCAAGATTCTAGAAAGACATCAAAATGACTATCTAGTCTCCAAGATATTGGATGGAGGTAGTACTAGGTTACAAGATGTTTCATCTGAGGGGGAGTGTTGAACTGCAGCATACTTGTATGTGCACACTGCTGTGATTTGTTTCTCAACATTGATTATAAACATAAATTGTTAGAATCTTGTTGTGACGCTGTACCTAAATGTTCATTAAGATGGCTTCCCAGTAATGGGAATCCTGAGTTTATATAGAGGAAGGGGAGGACCTCGGCCGAGTCATTTGGCTGGTGCTGGCGAGTTGCAGGAACAGAATCCCCAGTTCCTACTAAATAGCTCCCTCTGGTTTCTCTGGTGGCTTCTCCTCTTCTATCACTCCCCACCCAAGTCTCAGGTTGAGCTTCTCGTAACGGGCTCGATCTCGGTCATTCACACTCGGCTTGATAGACGAAAGTGCACAGTTGAAATCCTGATTGGTCACAGTGATACAATTGTCCACTTCGTTATCCGCATAGAAACCTGAAGCATCCAATTCCCGTACTTCCTGTCCAAAAAAAAACTTCTTTTTCAATGCAAATACTCCAGCCTCTCTCACTAACAGTGATAAGTCTGCACCGGAAAAGTTTCTGCACCTTTCATCTTGTGCAAATACTCGTAAATCCACATCACTGGCAAGTGGCGTCTTATTGAGCTGAGTGAGTGTCTTGAGAATCTCATAACGTTCTTCTGCACTAGGCAACTCAATATACAATGTCTTATCCAATCTTCCTGGTCTCAACATGGCCGAATCAATCATATCTGGGCGATTAGTAGCGCCAATCACAAAAATGCCCTGTCTATCATTGAGTCCGTCCAATTCTGTCAATAAGGTATTGACAACTCTAGCACTGGACTCAGAGAGTGAAGAATTTCTGCGAGGAACCAAAGCATCCAATTCATCAAAGAAAATGATACAAGGAGCAGAGGCACGGGCCCGAGAAAATACCTGCCTGACAGCTCTTTCTGACTCTCCCACATATTTATTGAGTAGTTCGGGCCCTTTTACCGATATGAAGTTAGCCCTAGACTCATTTGCAACTGCTTTAGCGAGCAACGTCTTACCGCATCCGGGAGGTCCCCACATAAGCACTCCTGCAGGTGCACTGATACCGACTTTCTGATATAATTCTGGCTTTTTGATTGGTTGTACCACACACATGTGTAGCTCCATACGGACTTTGGATAAAGCTCCTACACTTTTCCACGTGACGTCTGGTACTGTGGCAAAGCCTTCTCTCTTGGCTGTGGGTTGGATAGTGGGGAGTGCAGTCTGGAAATCTGCATAGGTGATGCGCAATGGTGCGAGCTGCTCATGACTCAATGGGTCAGGATGCTGAGCCAAGAACTTCTGGATGGTGGAGAGCTTTTCTGTGGCAGACTTTTTTTCCAATTTGCCTAGTGCTGCTGCTGCTTCCGGTGCAGGATCCACATCCATACTGTCGCCTCTCCCACTGCTGCCAATGATGGCTGTAGGGTCTAGCTTCTCAATCTGTAGCTCACTCAAAGACTCGAAAATACGCTTAATGGCTGCTATACCTGCGGCGGTCACCAAGCTCTTAAGATCAGCGCCAACAAATCCTGGCGTGAGTTTGGCAAGCTCTGTGTAGTTGAAGTCCTCTGGGTTTTCCAACTTCAATGATGTGGTCATGGCCTTTAGAATCTGGCACCTTTGGTGCTCATCCGGTACATTAAGAAGTATCTCTCGATCAAATCTACCAGCACGACGTAAAGCAGAGTCTAGAGAGTCGGGACGGTTCGTAGCTCCAATCACAATTACAGGTTTCCCTCCAGTATTCTCTAGCGTAAGCTCATCCATAGAAGTGAGCAATTGCGCCACGATTCTTCTCTCCATTTCCCTCTGTGCACCTCCATCTCTCTTTGGAGTGATAGCATCGATTTCATCTAGAAATATAAGACATGGAGCAAGCGTTTTGGCCTCCTCGAAAATGTCTCGGAGCTTCTTTTCGGATTCCCCTGACATACCTGATACCACGGATGGAGCAGATACGCTGATAAGAGGAACCTGCAACTCGCCTGCCAAAGAATTGGCAATGGTGGTTTTACCACATCCTGGAGGCCCATAGAGCAAAACTCCCCGTGGAGGTTCCACGCCGGTGCTCGAGTAGATCTCTGGATGAAGGATAGGTAACCCCACCAACTCCATGAGTTGAGTAGTCACATTCAGGAGGCCTCCCAACGACGAGAGTTTGGAAGTGGGAGTGAAGTGATCGATTTTAGGCTTTTTCACTTTGCCACTGGGGGTTTTAGTGGCGTCTTTAGCCCTCTTTTTCAATGCCTGAGATGGATGGCTTTCGCTAGCCTTGGCTAACGGGATACCCCACGCAGAAACAAGAGATTTGTTGAGAGAATTTTTCTCCTTGCAATCCATTAAATTATCAGTATCGAGCCCATCGAAATCACTGTCTGCTATAGCAGCCTTTTGAAGATCACGTTCTTCCCTTAGCCTTATGACTTCTGCAAGTTCCTCGTTTTCATCCTCACGGCAAAGTCTCAAGACACTATCAACAGATTTTTCCAAGGCATGGCGCTTCATTCGCCTGAGCAGAAAATCTTTGGCCTGGACGTAGGCCAAGACATCCAGTGGGCGGAGGTCACGAGCCAAAGCTATGTGAAGCAACAGATCCGGGTCATCCAGCTCATCCTGCTGCTTGTTCTTGTCAGTTTGCTCTTGTAGAAGGTCATGGAGAAGGTCATATACTTTCTGATCTACGGATTGTGAGGTAGACTTGGCCATAGTAAAGTATTTAGGATGTGGTCAAAAATTCACCTAGCGAGAAGAGCATCTCACGATCACGTGACACACCATCTTCCGCGAAGCCTAACGTCAAGGAGTATTCATGTTGTGCCGTTCTGTACCTAGTCACTTGATAGCTTCCCAACTACTGGAAATCCGGGGTTTATATTGACTTTTGGGGTATGTGTGTATACCACCTTGTAACTTCCTAACTCGGGGATTTGGTTGTAGTAATCAGAAGACAGTCGAGTGAGTAAGGAATGACTTAAGAGAGTATCGACTAGTACTATTATATCACTAGATCGGTCCAAGTATTACTTATTCTAGTACCTATTAACTAATACGACTTTGACACATTGATATAGAATTACACTGATACACGGCAGTCTAATTCTAGTATATGTACGTCCAGTTATTATAGGCTAAACTGGAGACATGTCAGTAGAGGCATTCCCAAATACTCATGCCAATTGACCCAGTCGATTGGGGGCCGGCGGGGAGATGGGCTTTCTTCTCTAAGACTATATTTGAAGAATTTAAGAGTGGTAATAATTAGTAATAAGTAATTAGTAATAATAATTAAATGGTAATTAAGTTGATTATAATCATGCTCCCCACTATCCGTGTAAGGTGTTCATTGGATTTCTTCTTGCTATTGTATGCATGCTCGAAAAAACATTAACTCAAGTGGAATCATTTCCAAATTTGTATGCAAGACCACTCAAGTATCACTTGTGCCTAAGACACCAAGAAAAGCAACAGCTGAGGTCCGTACACCATAAATAGGGACTTAAGCCAAGTTCATGCCCCACTCCAAGAGTTAGCTGGTTAGTAATTCAAACCCAACTGGTTGAAAAAATAACGCACCTGCACAATGCGCCAAAGCTGCATGCCGAGGTGCTCGGTCGCAAGCTTTTGATTGCTACCCCAAGTGAATATAAAAAGCCCACGAAATCCCCACCTTATGATCTCTTATTAAATATATATTTTAAACATGTCTGACGCCGGAAGAAAATCTTTCACTGACAAAGTTTCTGAAACTATCACTCCTGAAAGCCAGAAGTCTACTTTGGACAAGGCCAAGGAGGCTGCCACCGATACTGTAGACGGTTTCGTTGGCAAGACGGTTCCTGACACTCAGAAGTCTTTTGGTCAAACCATCTCTGACAATGTTAATCAAGGACACGATGATGCCAAGAAAGCTGTTGAAGGGCACGATGCTTCTTTGGCTGAAACTGCTCAAGGTTATGTTGATGCCGCCAAGGAGCAAGTAGCCAATGCTGCTCAATATGTTTCTTCTGTTGTTACTGGAGCCACTGAAGGTGCGAAGCAAGCAAGTGATGAGAAGAAGTAATGCTTATAGTTTAGTAAATGATATCAATGCAATTCATGTAGATTTAGATGTCCATCTAGTAGTTAGTAGTTGCAACCTTTTCGCGATGTACGGGTGCGCTTGTAATTCAATCACTGTGATCCTGCACTACTCTGCCTTACTTACCCCCCATCCCTTAATAATGGCTATCAATAAAGCACTTGAAGACTTGAACCCCTCCAGTGATTCCGAAGATGAGCTGTTTCCTGTAGAGTCAGAATCCAAGCACGTGTCCCCGCCAAAGCTGCTTGTTCATCTTGACGATGACTTTGATTCCTCTGATGACGATGAACAAGTCTTTCAAGCAAAGAAGAAAGCAAAGTCCAGGGTACTTAATGACGATAATCAGGATTCAGAGGCAAAGAAATCCAAGGTCCTGGAATCCAAGGTCCTGGAAAATGAGGCGGATTCTCTGGACAAACCTGTGGCAGATGACGCCATTTCCCTAGTGGAAGAACAAAAGAAAAGAAATAGGAAGCTAAAAAAATTGAGTCCTGAGCAGCTTGCAAAAGAGCAAAGGGACATTAAAAGAACTGGCGTATGCTACTTATCCAGTATTCCACCATATATGAAGCCTCTGAAAATGCGTTCTGTGCTTTCCAAATTCGGCAAGATTGATAGGTTGTTCATGAAGCCAGAAGACCCCATTTCATATAAAAAGAGAGTCAAGTACGGTGGTAACAAAAAAAAGAGACATACAGAAGGCTGGGTGGAGTTTAAGAAGAAATCCGATGCCAAGTTATGTGCACAGACCATGAATGGAAACATTTTAGGTGGAAAGAAGTCGTCATATTACCATGATGATATCATCAATATTAAGTACTTGCCAGGATTCAAGTGGTTTGATTTAACACAGCAGATTTCCAGAGAGAATGAAATTAGACAGTCGAAAATGGCTTTGGAGATTTCACAGCAGAACAAGCTTGACAAAAGCTTTGTGGCCAATGTGGAAAGATCCAAGCGCTTACAAAGGAAGAGGAAATTGGAGGGAGAAGACTTTGAGGAGCCGGAGCCAAAAAGAAACTTTGACCAGAGGGTTGTATCGAGTAAGCGTGCAGATGCCAAGTCTGAGTTTAAGAAGGAGAAGAATTCAGAGAATCTTGATTCTGTTCTCTCCAAGGTTTTTTGAATGGTTGTGTTGATATATATAGAATAGAGAATAACAAATACAGAATCTACTGATACAATCCATTTTTACCGAGTCTTGTTTCGAAGCAAAAACTCTACTCTCTGTTGGAGCTCTTGTTCGTTGTCACACCCCAATTCCTTCATGACTATAGCGTTCTTGATGATAACAGAGTTTGGAATAGGCAGCTCCACCAATCTCTTGAGTTTATCCCATTTTTCAAACAGCCAAGCCGCGTAAGGTGCTGTTTTCAATTTTTTTGCGCCGATTTCTCCGCTATTTTCTCTTACTTCCGTGCGGAGAGCTCGTTTCCTTGACTTAAATGGCTCTTCTAGACCCATGCCACTTTGAGAAACAGTGGCCTTTTCTATCACCGGTCGGGGCGACACCGGTCTGGAGCGAGTTTCTTTAATGTTTCTCAAAACGTCGTCCGAAACAAAGTCACTCAAGCCCTGCAAAAGGATCTCATTGGCAGCAGGTTCATCTGGTAAAGACTCCTCACCTGAACCTAGCTCTTCAGAATCTGAGCTGGAGTTGGAAAAATTCTCGTGCGGAGAAGCATTTGCTCTAATTCGGTCCATACTAGAATTGATCTGGTCCAAAATCTCCTGCGTAGAACGAGATCGAAGAGCATTGCTTTGTCTTATCTCCTCCACTAAATCACCAGTTGTCGAGCTAGTATTAGAAGGATGTAGGAGCTCCTTCCGTAGAGGCGACAGGCGTCTGGGAGTGTGTGAAGCCGTTTTCATTTGGTCAAAGGGCAAATGAATCTCCGAGGCCTTTCTTTCAGGAACACCATCGCTCAAAGATAATTCTGTTAAGAACGGCAGTTTTGGAGCAGTAAGCTGCGATGAAAGAGAAGACGGCTTATGGAACTTCTGCGGCAGATTCTGATCCGAGGAGTCAAACTCAATATTCTCCATTCTGGCATTTATTCCCAAATTCATGCGTGTACCATTTTGCAGGCTTTCCAACGGACGAAACTGGTTGTTATCGTTGGTTATTTTGTTTGCATTAAAAATTCTTCCTTCATTTAAGCCGTCTCTTAAACTTTTATTTTCAATTCCCTCTTCAGTCCTTCTCTTATTCGGAGAACCTGATTGATCAACAGATAACGTATCTAGATTCCTCTTGTAGGCTCTTGTACCCAAACTTTCACAACGACTCCTATCGTCATTGAATAATGAATTATTTCCATCAGCAATAAAGTCTTCAATGTCCACAGAAAGCCGTTTCACTTGGGATCGTTCTAGTCTAGGGGACCCATCGTCTAAGCTAGAGCTAGGGTCAGTAAGCCTGGAAGAAAGTTTAGTATCTGCCACAAGCTCCAGCGGCAGTAGCCCCGAAACAACTCTGCGGATCTTAAACGACATGTTTTTTGGCAGCTCACTTATTAGTTCATATAGTGTAAGATCGAGCGCGTATAAATACTTGAATGTTTAGTTTCAAGACAAAGAGTGTCGCGTATGAGAATACCGCGTGCACTCCTAACTTCGCACGGTAAATTTGCACCCGACCTTAGACTTCCAAATCCGTATAGATATCTTTCTCACAGGCCAGAAAGTCTGGCTTGACAAGGCTGAATGACCTCTCGAAGTTAATGTAGCTGAGCAGCCCGAAAAACATCTTCAAGTTAGCCACGCTCTTGATTTTGGAAATGCCATACAAGAGAGGTGCGGCCAACTGGTCCTTTTCAGGTCCATGCACCCGGATTGGAGTGTCTTTTGTCACCATGGATTCTGTTTGGGATCCCAAGTAGTCGATATAAGACTGGGAGTACTTTTCTCCTGTCACGTATTCACTAGCAACAAAGAGCCACGAGTTTAGGTTGAACTCATCAAACCCAATTAATAAGAGCTGGTCGAGCAACTTACAAGCTGAGAGAATAAGCTTGACTATATCGTGGTCCAACGATGCAAGCTGCTTGACGCTGCTAGGCACCAAATTTTGAAATACCCCTGATAATATCTGCGTCATGAATGTCCAGTGAGGCAACAATTGGGACTCACTCATTCTGAGACTGAGTACTCGAAAGAGCTTTAAAGCTTCACTCTTATATGGTGGAGGACACGTGCTGTTTAATGCTGTTCCTAGACGTCCAAATAACTCATTGAGAATATTGGCACATGTATCTATCGGCTGTACCATCATTAAGTAACTGATTCTCCGCAACACATACATCCTGTCCTCGACTTCTGAATTCTCGTTCCATACAAAGATATTTGTAGCGTTGGATTGCACAGATGGCGTCACTCTAGTCACGAAATCCTCTAGACGAGAAGGTTCAGTATGTACCCAAGTTTGAATAATTTCCTTCCAATCTTCGCTTTTCAGTCTACCATTGGTGAAAAAATTATTGTCCATAAAGAAGTCGTTCACAAATTGCTTCCAAGGCTTAATGGGGTGATGCTTACCTATTACCTTCACTAGATTGAGAATGCTTGGAGATAACAGCTTCTTGGCCTTGTTTAATGAGGGGATCACGGTGCTGATAATTGTGGTAACTGCTGTGTTGACCTTGTCAGAATCTTGCAAGACATCACCAAAGAATTGCACTAGTTGTGAAAGTTCATCGGCAAGGATATCACCAGCATGTTTCTTATTTTCGTCTGCCTCGGAGTTCTTGGAATCCTGTAGTTTTTTACTCACTGAAGCGTTGAGCATACTAAGGAAAAATCCAGAAAGCTCTTTATTGTGATACGACCGATTGTCCTTTAATTTTCTGGCCTGTAATTTCAAAGAAAACACCTTAATTACCTTGAGATAGGAAATTATCAGTTTTTTGAAAAGGATAGGATGACTAAGCACTTCTTTAATAAAGCTTGCTGTCACATCATAAATTTCATCCATCGAGTCTTGGTCAATGGATTCATAGTATTTCACCAAGAATGACGCAAGCTGTTCTTCACATAAATCTGTGTACATAGTAGTACACATTTCTTTTTCTGTCAATGATTGGGGCGAACACCTTGTGAGAATTGAGTTCAAAAGATGGGGGAGCGTTAAATGTGTTTGTCCGCTATCCAACACATGTAATATTTTGATTTTAGTATCGGTAGTTGAATTTGCATCAATCAACTTTTCAATGACCTCGTGTCGCTCTAAATCACTGAGAGACTCAAGGAGACGCCTTGAGCGAAATTTCAATTTGTTTGAAACATTGATCATAGACTGTACAGAAGCATGCACAGAAGCTCTTGTAGTGAAGTCTCTGGCATCAGCCCAGTTCCAAATTTCAAAAGCTATTTTGGTAGCATCTTGGAATGATATCACCACTGCGTTCTTTTTCTGCTCTTCGTGAGTTTTCACCGAGGGAGATTCGATTTGGAACACTCCCAGAATCACATTGCCCAAAAAGCCATTTTCGTTTTGCTGAGACTTCGACATGGGCTTCACGCTTGATGTGATCAAATGTGAGTGACTGATGGATAACAAGTCTTCAAGACCGGAAAGACAGATCGTCAAGGAGGACTCAATATCAGTGCATCCTGGAATTTTTTTGAACTCCTTCGTGGCATTGAAATAGCCCTCGATCTTGTGAACAATCGAGTCATTTAGAACCAACAAAACATCGAAAATGTTATCTCCTAAAATATAGAGACATTTGTTCAAAAGGCTAAACCATTTCTCGAGTAACGTGGGTGACTGGCTCAAGGCAATGCCGTTGGTAATAAATGAAATGAGCAATGGGTAGTTATGATTCTGGGGATCCTTGATATTCATGACTGCGACATTCAATGTCTTTGCCATGGCCAAAAAGTCCATGATTGTTTTAAGGTACATCGTCTCAAGGAGCTCCAATGAATGGCTATGAATACAAGGATATGAGGCGAGATATGAGCAGGAGTCAAGCAAAAAATTGAAATGATCCTCGAAATCCAACTCGGAGCCAGTGATCATGAACTTGTAGAGATCCAAAGCATATGAAGCGCATTGAGTATATTCAGACTTACTCTGCACATTGCTTGCAACCTCAGATGACAACTTGAGGCCTAAAAACTTGCGTATAACACACAATATCAACGACTTGTAATTGGAAATTTCCCACTGATTAGAATTGAAGAGGTTGATCTTCTCGGTATTTTCAGACGCAACGTCTTCATGGTTGAGTGAGTCTTTAAGCAACTTTTCGTTGGAATGTACGCCGTTAAGGACAGCCTTCAAGTAGTAATTGAAAAGCTTCAAGTCGTCATGTGCAGTGATCTCCACTTTATCCTTTTGCATCAAATCAAAAGATAGGAGAGGATTGGTGAGAACTTTGAGTAATCTGTTCGCAGACCCATCAAGAACAATCTTATTGACAAGCCTCAGAGTCTCTATGGCCTCGCCAGAATGTTCAAATTCAAGACTCTCGAGGATCACTAGCAAAGCATTTGAAAGTATGGATTCTCCTCCGCTAATATCCGACGAATGGCTCCAAAGTTTTAAGAACACTGAGTATTTAAGGTCCAATGGAGTTCTGAGAAGCATGAAGATAACACCGGCCTCCACTTCGTGAACTTCGAAAATTGATTGCAATTCAAAAATGCATCTAACTGCTTCAACCTGATTGTTGGCAGGGTAGGCAGAAGCTAATATGCTCCAAAGATTGGAAAGTAGGATTTTAAGCACCTTAGACTTTTCTGCAGATGTGAAGGACGGCATCAAATGACGACAAATCTTCAGTATTCCAAATATGACTGTGGAAACAGTTTCATCAGAATCAGTGTTGGCGAATGAAAACTGAGGATATGCAAGAAACGCCTGTTTCAAGTTGGTAAAACTTTGTGGTGATGATACCGTGCGTAACAGGTGATCCATGATTTGTGCCAACTTCTCGCTACCCAGGCCCGAACGCACACTCTCAATGTACCATTTCTCGTAATTCTGAAGTAAGAGAGCGGTTAATTGCTGGCTGGAGAAGTCACAAACGGTCTTTTCATCAGATTTCAAGAACTCGTAGTACTTTTTGACAGAAAGCAACAAGGAATCAGAGTCCAATTCTAGAAAATCGAACTTTTCAATCAGTGAAGCAAGATGGGGGTTCAAAAGCTCAACCATGGTACTAAGAAATTCAATAGACTCAGCAGTGATGGATGAGGTAAAAAGATAGCATATTACAGCTAATGGAGCATGAACGGCCTTTTCTTCATCGGGAAACTTAAAGTTTTTAAACAAAAACTCGACGATTTGTAAGTCTTTCTCTTGTCCACTCAAGATCAATTCACAAGTAATGTAGCTCCAAATGAAGCTAGCTTCCACCTCATCAAAAAACGCCTTGGCTACCATCAAGAGCTCAGAGTAGTCGTTTTTAGTGGTCTTGACAGCTTCAAAACAAGATCTCACGATTGGAACAAACACCTTGGGGGTGTACAATGAGCTGATCTCCCATCTGTCCAATATTAAAGCATGTGAAACTTTATAAGCAGTCAACATTAAGTCAGTGTCAGAGCTATCGATTCGGGCTCTTGCGCCACTCTCTAAAAACGGCAAAGCATATTTCGCAAAATAGTCCTTTTGTTGGTTAGGCTTGGAGAGTTCTTCAGAAGTGGATTCTGGAACAGGTTCGTCAGGCCCAAGAAGCCAATTCCAGAGTCTCCGGTTAAGACTCATATCTTTTTTAAGAGTAACTTCACAGCATGACATTATCAAGAGCTCCCTATCGCGAGGAGACACGATATCCGTTAAAACTGGTGAGTTGAGAGGTATATGCGAGAGCAATAAGTCAAAAAAGCCACGAATCACATTGATATCACTGGCTTGGTTAAAGCTCGAGGATGTGTTCAACGCAGAAACAAAAGCTCGTACCAATAATCCAGGTTCAGAAGAAAAGCACATCAGAGCCTCTGCAGAGAACTTCTTCTCGGAACCATCATTGATGGTAGCAAACATTGGAAGGCGGGCCAGACACCAATTGAGCGCACCCAATCTCTTCTCAGGACTTGTAATGATACACAAGAACATTGTACGCCAAAAGTGGGAGTTATCGGCCATTTTGAGCTTAAAGTTATCTAGTAAAGACATACAGTCAGCGAAAATCTCCGAATTTTCATCATCAAGTCCAGAAAGAAGAGATAAGAAGAAAGGTTTCGCAATGAGTTTTAACGTGGCCGCATCCAAATGCTTAACCAAGTCATTCTGGTATAAAGATATAAGCTGAGGCTTGACTTGCATTGAACCATAAGATATCACAGGAAGTAAGCCAGGAAGCCATAGTGAGATTTCTGCATTGAGAGTCTCGGCATTAAGAGAATTGAAGATGTTTTTGTAAAGTTCTAAGGCTTTCTGATGAACTCCGTTAGGCAACAGTGGGGAAAGACAAAGGGATAACCTATTCAGAACCTGCAGAGAAAGAGGAATGGCCAGTAACGATTGCAATTGATTAACGGGAACTGCTAGAGCCTTTTTTAAACGGGCAATAAAGGCAATATAATCGGCCCATTCGGTCAAAGACTCAAAGGTCAAAAGGGCCTTTTCCACCAGTGCCACATACCGTTTATCTTTGGATGAAGTTTGCTGAGGGCTCAGATATCTAGTAGTTTGACTCATGGAAGACGGGAGTATAATAAGGAATGAATGGAATATCTAGTAAAAAGATGCAGTATGTGTAGTATGGGTAGAGTATGGTGATTCGCGTGTCTACAAGATCGCGAAATCCGTGCCTTTTCACTGGGAGGGGAGAGGGGGTAAGGGGGTAGGGGGGAGTTTTTACTAGTCCTGTTAGTAGTAGAGAAATACGCAGAACACGACTAAGTCGTATGTATTTAATTACTTGTCGAGAACCTTGGAAATGAATTGCACAGCCTCCACCAATTCTTGGTTACTGGTACTGTGGCCAAGGTTCTTGTACGGGTGGAACTTCCAGTCCTGGAAGCCTAGACCCTGGTAGAACTCCGCTGTGGACTTTCCAAACGAAAAGTTGATCACCGGATCTGCATCTCCATGCCCCTGAAACACCGGAGTATTGAAATTGACCCCTTCCTTGTTCATTCTGGCCTTAACAGCATCCATTACCGGGCAAAATCCCGAGAAAGCCAAAAGTCCGCCGATTTTAAAGTCAAGCAACGAAAGAACTGCCATTGATATGGCAGCCCCCTGAGAAAAACCTCCAATCAAGATATTTTTTGGAGAAATCTTGTGCTGTTCAATTTGTTCCCGAATAAGACCTTTAATGACCTCACAAGACTTGAGGAATCCATCCACATCCTGTTTTGGGTAATTGCCACCCAATTGGTAAATGTCAAACCACCCCGGCATTTTCATGCCACCATTGACAGAAATGGGGATAGATGGGGCATTGGGGAAGATGTAGTTAGTCTCATCGTGGCCCTTGAATATCAGGGAATCCTGGATGACCTTGGGAAACCAGGACCAGCCTTCGCCCGAGTCTCCCAAGCCGTGGACGATTATCACAGCATTTTTGGCCGTTTTGGCTGCAGGTATACGAATGGCAGAAACACTCATGGTAGGGGTGTGTTTGGTGCTCACTGCAATCATTGTAAGTTTAACACACGCTTCCGCAGATGCACGTGACGAGTTGATTAGTATTATATATATGCGTGTGATCCAAACATAAGAAATAAGCCAAATTGGGAAGTGCTTTGTAATGACTTAATTTTGGCTTTTGGAGTGCTCTTCATATTCACTCTTTAGTTTTTTGGGCTCTGCATCCACGTGATGAGTTTTGATACCCACGTCTATTTTCCTCTTTTTTTTAGTCTCTGCACTTGAGTCTATTTTGGTTTCTATCCTTTCCCCTCCCGTATTATTCGATACCTCATCGCTTGCAGCCACTTTAAGCACACGGGCATTCTGCTTCTCCCCATTCACAGTGCGGAAGTAAGGCTGGCATCGCCAGTATGGTACCGTCTTGTAGCGACCTCCCCATGGCTGTAAATTACCCTCAGTAATCACATCAAGCTCTTCAATGTTGGGCTTGGCATAGATTTCCTGTACCAACTTCTCAACAGACTCCACTATCGACTCCCACTGCTCAAAGCTTGCATGTACGCTGGTTTTCCCAATCACCGGCCTGAGTTCCTTATGCACATTCAAAAAGGCATGCAAAAGCTTAAAGAAATGTGCCTTCATGGCTGTACGTGAGGCTTCACCAGGACACGTCTTGACAATCTCAAAGTACTCGCGTAGCATATGGTCCACTCGTGAGAACTGCTTATCCACCTCATCGGTTTCCGTCCAGAACACGCCCGGGTTATACAAGTTACTCTCCGCAGACATTACAGCATCACACTGCACAGCATCTCTGCACCGGGCTAAATCCGATGGGTAGAGAATATTTCCATTGGCAAAAAACACCTGATCACTTGGTAAGTTATCTCTCAAGTATCGTAACACTTTCCAGTTGGCCAACCCCGTGGCCTGTCCCTTCATTTCCCGCGTCCGGCCATGAACTGTGATAAACTGCGCCCCTGCATCAAGCACCATTTTGGCGTACTCAAGACTCTTTTCCCAGTCATCATAAACGCGAATCTTGGCGGTCACTGCACACTTCAAATTATCATGTAGATTCCGTATTAGTTTATGCACCAATGGCCAGTCATCCATTAAAAACGCTCCGTAATTTCCTTTTTTGGCAATTCCCTGAGGACACCCCAAATTGAGGTCTACTGCATCACATTTATCCTCGACATATTGTGCTGCCTGTAATAAGTAGTCAGGGTCGTTGGCGCAGAATTGCACAATCACCGGCCGATCAATTTTGCCATCACCATCCATCTTTGACCACATTTTGGCCCGATACTTTTCATCCGTGGCAAATAACCTGGCATGAAACATTGGCGTGTAGCATAACTGTGCCCCGTATCTTCTCAGTAGGATTCTCCACGCTAGCTCTGACTGGTCGACCATGGGAGCCACGATAGTTTTGGGCTCTCCAATTGCACGGTAAAGATCTCTTCCCTGTAGCTTCAGGCTAGTCATTTTTGGGAGAAGCCTGTGGGGTGCTGTAGTCAATAGCTGGCGGAAGGAAGTCACTATGGAAGAAGAGAAGAGGAAGGGGGTCACTATGACAAAAGAGAAGAGGGTGTTTTTTTTATTATTATTTCGCACTTATATTATATTATAAGCGCGTTGCTTGTATATCGTAGATTCGTGCAAATAAATGTGAATAAATAAATATCATGGTCTAGGAACGTGCAGTGAGTACCATGCTCTTGAGTGCTTCTGCAAAAGTCATGGCAAGAGGCCAGAGTGGTGCATCTGCTAATATCCGTATACCTAAACCCAATGCTTGCGTCAGAAGCTTGCAAGTTCTCAAATCTTCCGCTTGAAGGCATCCCTCACTTAACTTCAGAATAACCGTTTGTATGTTGCGCTTGCACTCTTCACTCCATGCTGCGTCAAAAATACCTCTGCACTGATTGCGTAAGAACTCCGAATAACTTGAGTTTTCACTGGGATTGAGTGTGGTTTCAATGGTCTTGAGAACATTCTCCAACGTGCTCCAGAGTGCCATATCCGCAACTGACAAGTGCTGCGAGCTTTCGAGCACCATCAAGGTTTTGCTCGTTATCATTACTGCAATGAACACTGCAGTGATGAAGAAAACTGGAGTTCGAACGGAAACTAACTTGGCGTTCTTGAGGTCGAGAATGTTCACCGTCCATAACTTCAAAATCTCAACGGCATACGTAGATGCTTCTTTCAAAGCCTCAACATCTTCTTCAAGCATTTTAAGGGCCTCACCCATAGCTTGCCAGTCTTTGTGGAGAATTCGCTCCGTAATTGGCGTGAAGTCAATACATATCCTGATCTTTGCAAGGTAGTAAAAGGGCATAATGAGCTTCAAATCGGCATTGAGGTCGTTGTTAGGAAAGTTCAGGTCTTTTACAAAAGACTGTCCGCCATTTCTGATGTAGTCATCTTCCCAAGTCTTGAGCAAAGCAGAGAGTTTAGGCCGTTGCTCCATCCTCCATTTGTAGACATCTTTTAGGCCCTTACATGCCTGTAACTCCTGCAGAATCCGCTCATGGACATACATAAGCAAGGCCGCAGAGTTTTTGTATGTCATTCTAGTGGAATCACTAGTTCCAGATTCCATCTTCGCACGCAAAGTGGGCATTTGCTTATTGTTGCTCAATTCCACAAGTGAAGTATTTTCCAAATGCTTAATGCAATTATACCAGTGTTTTGAGTTCCCCGATTGCCATAAACGTTCATCATTGCAATGAGTACCGCAGGCGATTTCCATGCCTGACATTGGGATCAAGCTTCCGAGTAAAAGACTACGCATGATCTCCATTTGATAAAACGTTTGGATGGTTCTAATCCGCGTCTGTGTCATAATAAAATAATCGTAGTTATTTTGGATAATCTCCGAATCGGTTGGGCTGGTAAATTTTGGTGGGGGAACAAGAAACTCCTCGAGAGGCCGATGAAAATTGGTAGACTTGATCAAACCCACCATAGAATACATTTGCCTGGATGTGATCTCCACCATGTTTGGCTCATTCAAAAACATAGAAATAAACATGTGGAGAACAAGACACTGGTGGGCCATGATTGGCACTTTCTTGAACTGCAACTTATCCACGGTAACTTCATTTTCAAAGAAATTGTGGATATGAAACTTTGATAAGTTGAACAAAAGCAACGTGTTGGAATCATGATAGGAGTAAAGTGCACCAATAGAGCACATGGACAAAATCAATGGGATGTTTTCAAAGTTGTCGATCATAGGGTATCGGAGCGATGGCGTATGAATGAACGGGAAGTATGCATTGAATTCCTTCTCGTACAAATTCATGTAATCATTCATGTCTTCCAAATTTGGGAACTGTTCCTCAGTCAAATTGCTCACCTCAATTATTTTTGATCTCAATTCCTCAGTAATAAAATCCTTACTTTCGCCAATAGTGAACTGGACTCGAGACTGACTCCGGACCAGAACATTAGCCAGCTTTTCTGAATTATTCAAAGGGTCCATCAAAGCTGCGTTATCAATTTCACTTCTTTGTCGAACAATGTCATCCTGTCTAACTTTAAACAAAGAAAATACCTCGTCACTTTGCGCCTGGGCTTCTTCTGTAATATAAGGCATTCCCAAGAAGCCGGTTTTGTTAGAGGCAGACGGGAATTTGTTAAGAACAGGAATTCCTTTAATTTGCTCTAACCAGTCAATGTCTTCTATTTCGTTGACAAAGCCTATTTTGGGCTTCTTCTTATTATCATCGGAATTTGGGGAATTCCTCTGCTTGGATTGCTTGGACAGTGGTCGACTTCTTTTCTGCCTGAAACCAGCGGGCTCTTTTGGGCTACTATTTGTGCTAACGGGTTTATCACCAAATAAGCCAAGATCACCAGCCAAGTGAGCGAAACCAGTTCCCACAGAAACGGTGTCTTCCTCTGTATATGCCAGAGTATCATTAGGAGGAAAACCAAGCCCCAAAGGGGTTGTTCCCTTAATATGATGTGGATGATTAGGATCCAGAAATTGGTGGGTCGTCATTATATGGTTCGAGAAGTAATCCGGATGCATATTTTCCGGGATGCGAGCATCAGGCGGAACAGTAGGCATGGTCATGCTGGATTGGTTCTTGTTGACATCAATTTGCTGTTGATCCATGGGATCCATCGGCTGGTAGAGCGACTCTTTTGCAGTGGAAGCAAAATCCATGGAGTACCAGTCCAAATGAATGTTTCCAAAATCAATAATCAGATCATTTTTGAAAAGGCCTTTTTCATGTGAATATGCACTGGGAGGTAGTCCCGAGTCTATTTGGCTTTTTTGGATGGTCAAGGCATCCTGGAGATTAGTATAAGACAAACCAGAAACAGCAGAAAATGAAGCATATCTTTGATTTGGAGCCTGGCTCTTGCGGATTTTATTAAAATCTTGAAAATTCAGGGAAAAGCGAGAATCAAGAGACTCATCTAAGGCTTCTACTACCTGAGACTTCTTTTCCTTTGTGTCAGGAGAATTACGAGTCAAGGGAGAAAGTTGCTGGATAAAGTTTGAAGGCGGTATATGCAAATCAGTATCAGCAATAACGGAAGAAATAGCATTATTCTTGGCCAGAAACGAAGGCGTATTTGTGGAGGAATTTGTATGTGGAGAAGGCATATTTCCATTAAGAGAGGGATTTTGTTGAAAAGAAGAATATTCCACGTCATTGGGTTGGGAATTGGGCACTTGCGACAGATCCTGCGGAGAGTCATTAGAATTAGACAGCAGTGGCAGGTTCAGATGGTGAAATGAATTGGGAGACAATCTATCCAGTCGTTCAGACAGAAGCGGAGCTTTTGCCTTTGTATTATTATTCAAAATAATAATCTTATCATTGGAAGCATCCATGGAGTGGGGCAAAGATGCTGGTAACAGGCCCCTTCTGGCCACCTGGAAGATATGTTCATGGAGCTTTTGCTGATGGCGAAGTACCAAATCCCTTCTTGCAAAGCAACGACCACAGGCGCCACATTGGAAAGGTTTTTCATTTGTATGAGAGCGTTCATGGCGTTTCAAGTGTTCTAAGCGGGCAAATCCTCTAGTACATATTGAGCATGCGTGGGGGCGGGGTTTGTCTGTACGGATCTGGAGGGATTTTTTAGGAATTGGCTCTGTGGCTCCACTACCAGATAACATGGAGAAATGTTCTGAATAGGGCGGGGTTTCTTCTTTCATATAGAGTGTTTTGGATACACTAGGAAAACTGGTGGCATGCACTGTGAGGGGTGTATAGGCCGGAAAAGGGAGCAGCGAGTGGGGAGCAGCAGGTAAAGGTTGAAAAGATTGAGAGAGAGGTATTGAAACCGGAAAAAAAGTAAAAATAAATAAAAGTAAAATAAAATAAAAGAAAATAAAATAAAAGAAAATAAAAGAAAAGAAAATAAAAGAAAATAAAAGAAAAGAAAATAAAATAAAAATAAAAAAGGACTCACTCAGGAAGTGAGGGCGTGCAGATCTAACAGGAGCTTATAGTGAGTAAGAGACGAGTGTGGAAAAACGATGGCATGATTGGACCCGCTTCGAGTAAAAATTTGTGTATAAGACCCCAGCGCATGGGAGCGCAGGAATATACTTGACTCTACATACTACAGTCTGGAGAAAACTTCCGGCATGAACGTAAGGTTTACATATACAAGACAGACTAGGAAGCTGTGACATATGAAGACCGTTGAATAAGTGGTGTAGCGAGAATTCAATGCATCAAGACTTTAATGCATCGAGACTTTAATGCATTGAGACTTTAATGCATCGAGATTTTAATGCATCGAGACTTCAATGCACCGAGACTTTCAATGCACCGGGTCAGTCGGTACCTGAGCCAAACGCAATTTGGAGCGATGTTGCTGATATTGTTCGAAGTTTGTTGGTAGCGTAGGAAGCCTAAAAAAAAAAAAAAAAAAAAAAAAAACCTGTGACGAGTCTAAAAAAAAATAGTCCGGTGAACCAGCAGAAAGTGCGAATCTGGGGAACTCTCAGTGGAGGAGTGGACGAAGAGACGCGGATTCTGGCCAAACATAAGTTCGTAAAAGCTAATGCTTTCATGTTGAGCTTATGAATGAATGCAGTACGCAGTACGCGCGTGTTCAAACGCTATGCATATTCATAAAGCTGCTCAGCTGCTTAAAGCGGCCTTTCATTTCCTTGCCCGCGGGCCCTAATCATATCCGGATTAGTAACCGTATTCCGAACCGGTTTGTAGCCCGATCCCCAGTGCGTAGGTCGGGAGCCTGTCCATATCCGGTGCTATAGCCCAATCTGTAGGCCAAACTGTAGGCCGATCTGTACCTTTAGGCAGATCTCTTTAGGCAGATCTCTTTAGGCAGATCTGTATCTGTAGCCCAATCTGTATCTGTAACCCGATATATAACCTAATCTTTTCATATTAATGCGTGAAATCACGAGATTTAACATCTTGTCCGCTGTCTTTTACAGGAATCTGCCTATTTGGCAATCACGTCCATTGTATGCAAGATCTGAGTCATAATACACTAAAAATAACTTTGGAACATAATAGATAATGCGTATAATGGGTATAATGCAAGACTAATTATAGGATTAACTCATAATAGATTAATATTAACTCGTTTGGTTGATGAAGGTTTTAATTGTGAAGAAGTCATTATGTTTACGCGTTTTAAACTATTCTTGGCGAGCCCGAGACTTATCGGAATGTGCAAATTAGAGCAATGACTATTTTAGGCTAAGTTTGCAAGTCGCGCTTACTACACACATTACAACTTGTCCAGTACAATTCCCGCACTTCCACTCCCACTCCCACTCCCACTCCCACTCCCACTCCCACTCCCACTCCCACTCCTACTCCCACTCCCACTCCCACTCCCACTCCCACTCCCACTCCCACTCCCACTCCCACTACCCCCATGTCCATCTTGTTCTTAACAGGCGCTACAGTCACCTTTCATAAACTTATCAACTACATAGTTAAACCAAGCTTTATTAAATTCCTCCACAATGAAGGCTTCTCCAGAATCTTAATCCAGTATGGTAACGAAGTCAACTCAAATGGTACTAACATCAGCAAAAGATACTTTAGCAAAGCTCTAGCAAGAGAAGATACAATTGCGCATTTGGACCTCGTGATCCAAAACGAAACCAATGATAAGTCTTCCACCACGTTTTCCAATTCTCTTCTAACCCTCGAGGTGTTCCCTTACTCCAATGAAATCCTGAGTCTCATTTCGTCCGTAGATATGGTGGTCTCCCATGCCGGGACTGGCTCCATACTAGATACGCTTCGTCTCCACGTGCCTTTGGTGGTGGTAATAAATGATGACTTGATGGATAACCACCAAGCGGAAGTGGCTTCTGAGTTTGAGAGGGGACGATTCTTGGTGCTGCTCCGTGCAACTGACCTAGACTATGGTGTATTACACCATAAAATACTTACTCTACATAAGGGTGAGTTGAAGTTGAATGTGCTTCCAGACCCACGCTCCGATACATTATCAACTATCATTACAGAAGAGATTATCAACGCCGGTTAAATAAATATCTATAATTACAAATCATCAAGTATAAATAATACTAGACAAAATATTAATTTGTTTAATATTAAACTGACTGCACATTCTCCTACAACACGTCCATCCTCAGAATATATGAGAACTACTACCAGCCCTAAATATAAGGTCTGATTTTAATTTTCGTATACAATTAATTATACAATTAATAAATCCAAAAAAAAAAAACAAAAAAAATAAAAAACAATTTCATCAGTATAGTATAATGGTATAGTACTACTCTAGTGGTTGCAGACCCGTGCACCGGTCGCACTTCTCAAATCTCTCACCTCCTTATCCACTTCATGTATCCATACCGACCCAATCCAATACACAATCCTAGGAGGCGGAGACGTCCCCGGCTTTTTACAAAGGATATAGAAACGCTTCTATTTTCACTAGGCGATGGCGCCATCTCCTTGGATTCCACGGTAAATTGTCTTGAGGACTGTTTGGTGGAATTTCTCACAGATCTCTCCCATGAATGTCTACATTATGCCAGGGCACATGGGCGGTCCCGAATCAAGATTGACGACTTGCCTTTTGCATTACGAAATGACCCACAGAAACTAGGCCGGATGAACTATATCAGAGAGCAACTTTCCAGAATTGAGAACGCCAAGAAGATGTATGATACAAACAATGTTAATGAAAAGGAGCTTTTTGCTGATGATGATGATGACGATGCTGATACGGAGAAACCCAAGAAATTCAAGAAAAAGTCCAAGAAAAAGCCCACTCAGAATGTGTCTTTCAATGATTCAAACGACAGTGATTCTTGACTATTGAGAACTCATTAACCTAATTGATCATGTGACTCTTATAAAAAGAACTATACTCATTGGTCGGAGTCCGATTGGTAATCGATGGTAGTGCCATTTTTACCGAAACGAGTTCATGGCTCTCGAGAGAGCTTGCTATGTACTGATGGATTTTTGATCGGAAAACCTTCTCTTCAATAATTAAACCTTCTCTTCAATAATTAAACCTTCTCTTCATAATTAAACCTTCTCTTCATAATTAAACCTTCTCTTCAATAATTAAACCTTCTCTTAAATAAACCTTCTCTTAAAAAAACCTCCTCTTAATCGGATATGTCAATATTTTGAATGGCTGTACCTCTCACGTATTTTTCGTTTCTAATCTGCTCGTTGACCCGGTTCAAAAATTGATAGACACTGATCAGTGCGTGAGTAATCGAAAGCGCCAATAAGACGCCTATGCAAAGGTAAATGCTTTCCGTGTGGTCAATGTTAACTCCTTGCTTCTTGGCTGCAAACAAAAAGAGTCTGTGGATGACTAAGTAGCCAAGACTGCTGAGGGTTTGTGGTGATATCATCAGGAAAAAGAACCCAAGCCATGTCTCTGCACTATTATTTGTCTTGTAATAGAATGAGAGAAGTAATGGTATAATGGTAAATGGTAGCAACGCGACATTTAAAAAGAAGCCGGGCCACGAGAAATTTACCTCAAATGAACTCGTTCCCACTTGGATGGTAGATTGCCCAAAGAAATACTTCTCGATCTCAGGAATGTACCCAAAGTAAACTTCTCCTATGACGATGTTTTGAAGGTTCACGGAAAACATGCCCTTGCAAAGCTTGCAAATTGGAGAGATAAATTCACTGATAATAGGCAAAGCTCTGCGTCCTTGGTTGACCACGAAAGCTCTCACTTCCGGTGGGTTTGGTCGGTGATGAATTAAAAAGATATCCTGGGCTATCATGATCAACCCTGCACACAACGACTGTACGTCAAGGTACTTCCAATCAATGGAACTCCCAGGAGGGGCCACTTCCAGCCTTAACCATTTAAGAAAATTTCTAGACGATATCACGTAAACCTTTAGAATAGGTCTACCGATCAAAGCCGCCATCAAAACTATCAGCACAATAAGAAGTGCTCCAAATAAAATCACCATGCAAACCAATCCAAGACAACGCATTTTGTTGTTTGGAGGAGTATACACAATAGTGTAGTTATCCTCATAGAAAACGTTCTCGTCCCACCAATCTGATTCTTCATTTTCAGCCAGAGGCTCAATAGGAGAGAGGAGCTGGTCGGATTTGGTCACAGGAACAAACAACAGTCTCAAGAACTTTCGAGAGTTATCATCGCTACTTGGAGCACGAATATACGTACCATCAGGAACAAAGAATGCAGAAGCATTGGGATCGCTTTTGAAGAGCTCCTGAGCTTCGGAGTAGCTGACTGGTTTGCTGTAGTCTGGAGTCCCGATCTTTAGCAACCAATGAAAGAAGCTTCTGTAAACAACATAGCCTCTCTCCTGGGGCACAGGCTTATCTAGCAAGAAATGAGACAAACGAAATATATGGCTCAAAATTTCAAAAGCCCGTTTCCAGAACAATAGCACAAAATTTTCAATCAGATTTTTGATTCCGAACAAAACCCAAATTGTACACACAATAGCAAATACATCACACATTGTAGAAAATTGGATAGGAAGCAATGCGCCGTCGGAAAAGGGAGGGTTAACCAAGAACCGAATGCCCCACGTGACTGAGCCTATTCCCAAAACAACAAATGCAGTGTACACCTTTGCACTTAATAAGATCCTCAGAATCTGTAAGAAAAATGGCTTGACGATAGCATCATGTATCAACCGAGCATTTGGATCCTCGGGGCTTTTAATGAAATACAAAACTCCTGGACGCAAGATGTTTCTTCTAATCATGCTGACAAATAAGGCAACGCAGAACATGTAACACGTTCCCAATAACCAGTACACCACGGATCTGGTATATAAGCCAAGAAGCTTGAACGCGGTAGTCAAAAGGTGCAACATCATGCGGTCTTCAGTAGTGGACACAATTTCCTTATTAAAGAGGGGAGCAATGCAGAAATCGATCAACCAACCGCAGTAGAGGGGGAAAAGGACAATCTCCGAGGCGAATATCGTAAACACTTTGACTGTGGCTGTAATCTGAAACATGGTTTCATAAATTTTTCTTGCCCTGCCGATTACTGGTTTGGGACCTGCTACCAAACTGGACATGTAGTGGTGAAAGGCAAGACAAATGACAAAGTAGCCTATAGATAAAACCACCATACGTCCGACCAAGCTTGGTGGTGACAAACGCATGTTATTATCCATGCGATTGAAAGCCTGGGTAATTGGTTCAACAATGAGCTGGTTCAAAAGCAATTCAAGAAAATGGGGAAGTTGAAACTTATTGCGGACATAGTTGAAAAAGTCAGGAATTAAATTCAATCCCGGAAGCAACAACAAAAATTGTATAAGCAAATCATTGACACAAAAAACAGTAATAGCCAAAACAAGAACAAACTCTCCAATTGCGTATGGTATGAGATAGGTAATCAGCAAGAAAGCAAAGATGGTAGTATCGGCGGAGATAGCAAATTGAATTGGAGTGATGATATCAAGTCTGAAACCTAGCACTTCCCAAAGGTTGCCATTGTTGGCCATGTCTGCGGCATCAAGGTCATCATCTATCATATCTCTTCTTCCTTCAAGCTCATCAGCTTCCTCATTGTCGGATATATCCTCAATAGGTGGCATTCTCCTGATATTATGATTGATCAAGTTCAAAAGATTCTCATCTAAAGCTGGTAAAGGTTCAGGGTGATCCTCGGGCTCAGATAAGTCATTATCGTCAGGCGAACGAGTTCCAGGTGAGGGAATAAAGTCCAGCATGTCATCAGCATTTGATTCGGCGTTGGAGGCATCAGCGTGCAAGTCTAAATCGGGCAAAGGATTCCTGGGATCATTAGCCATTGCACCCGGGAGCAAGTCATCAAATTGCCTGTGTTCTATTGCTGCACGTAAAGCATCCTCATGCACATAAGCCTCTGGTACACGGTTAAGGTCCTCAAGAGCTCTGTTAACCATAATCTCGTTTGAATTTGCATTTGCACTTTCACTCGTATCACTCTGAGCAAGCAGTGCAAGTAAATGGGCAAGCCTTGTTTTGGGCCGCTTCCCAATTTGACGCAATAGTAGCGCCTTATAGCCTTCTTCTCGAATAACCCATTCACGCTCTATAAAAATGACAATTCCCATCATAGTGAATATTATCACCTGGAGGTTGCCATGCACAAAAGTATTGACCAAAAAAGTCTGCAACTTGTCCATAAACGTAGCTTCTGGGCTATCTAATAGAACCCCGTTTCTCGTATGCGTGGCATAAGCACCGTAAAGCAACGTATGTAGAATGGTGAGGTTAGGAGATGATAGTTTCTCATCTGCGATACAAGTGAATAATCGCCCCACAAACTTCCAGAAGATAGAGAGCTGTGCAATGCAAATAAAATAGAGCATAATAGAAGTGTTCTTCACCACTGAGTTCTTGGCCATCGACACTAGCTTGTGGTATATCTCAGTGCTGGGCATGCGAGACGGCATTTCAGGGTCATAGATGGTCTTAAATTGATAGGCTGTATTGCAAATATCACAACGCTTCTCCTTATTATTGGAGTGATTAAGCCATTCCAATAAGCAGTCTTGATGAATGAATTTGATGGATCCTCGGCACTTGCAGGGGTGAATTAAAGGTTGAGATGTGGTGGCTTCGCCCCTACAAATCCTGCACGTTTGTTCAATCTCTGACATCGTGGTATGTTCAAGAATTGAATAAGCAGATGAAGTACTTTAAAATTCACGTGAATGTGGGACTGAGGGAATTGAGAGTGTGGTTGATGTGGCTAAAAGTCAGTGCGAGAAGGATCTTCGCAGGACCTTCTTGCTTAGTGTAACCTCTACGCGCTCATATGCAAACTTCACGAGGGAATTGCGCATTATTGGTCTAGATGCAGTAAATAGATTCTAAGAATTCTTGAACTAAGAGTATTTAAACTATGTAGTATTTGAACAGTACCGAGAGTAACAGTGACTAACAATGCCAAGACTAACAGTGCTTTGCCTCCCTGACCTTAGCCTGCGATACAGCCTCAGCTTTAGTAATTATACTCTCGGCTATGAATATCTCAAATAATTCTTTTGATCTTTGGCATGATTCCTTGAGCCTCCTTTTGGATACACTCGCCTCCATCTAGTCTTTTTGCATCTTCTAAATATTCAGTAGCTGGTGCTTGCAAATCTCACAATTCAACATGTTCTTTCACTTCTGCAACCTTTACTGTGTCAACCTCCTTCTCAATGTCTGGAAGGTGTGGAGGTTCGAGATGGATCAAGTTGCCATTGTTGTCCAACTCAAAGCTGCCTTTATGAGTCTCAGCAGGAGGAGCTTCTTCCAATTCCGAAACGTTATCGAATTTAATAACTTGACGCTTTTGCTTGACTTCTTCTGGAGAAGCACGTGCCTCATTGATGATTGCAACTGGGCTTGTTTCTGCTGGAGAAGCGACTGATGCTGCCTTTGCTTCCAAACTGTACGATTCATACTCTTGGGGACTCGAAAGGAAGTTGTCGCAATTGTAGTCCCATGATTTCAACAATTTGGAACTCTCACACATGGATCTGGTCCATTGGGATCCAGCAATCAAGGGTGATAAAATGTGGTACGCATAGATGGCCAACACAAAGAAAAGGACAACAAATCCGTATGCTAGTTTGCTGAATTTCTTGCTAAATGTCACGGCCAAGTTCAAGAAATGACCAAGTCCCAAAATAGCAAAATACTGCGCTGGCATGTAATGGTGCAAGAACAATTGTCTACCCATAATGTAGAATGGAAAGTAGTGGAGAAGCCATCCAGCAAAGTAAGTCAACATGTGGTAGTTGTAGTTGAAAATCTCCTTGTTGACGGAAATTTTTGCACCACTTTGCCACCTCAAGATGCTGATGGCAACGTGAATAATGAAACCCAATATGCAGGCAGACGCAGACCACCATACGACTGGATTACCCAAGAAGTAGACTTGAGTGTGATTTTTGCTCCAATAGTTGATACCACGGAGTAACAAAGGCCACTCATGAGGGTTTGATTGCCAGTTGTGATGACTAGTCAAACCGTTGTTGATTTTCCACATAACCTTGTGAGATTCCAAAAATTTACGCCAGAAGCTGAGTTTTGGATAGGAAACTTCGTCCTTGCCGTGGTACATATGATTTTTGTTGGTTTCGATGTACCAATGGGTCAACTTTCTAGCACCTTGAGAAGCAGAAGTGACTTCTTGCTGTTCAAAACCCCAGTCAGGTAAAGTAACAGGACTAGAGAACAAGTAGTGTCCAGACATAGCATGTCTCAATCTGAAGATGGTTTCCAAGGCTCTGACCTCTTTTTGAGCATGCTCGGGAGTGACGTGTTTGACGACTTCGACAATCCAATCGTCATTAGCATCACCATCAAAACCTTCATATCCATAGCCAGACACCTCCTTTTGCCAGTCGCGCTCGGAGACAGGAGGTTTTTCATCATGGGAGTGCAATCTAGCGTGAGTGTTGAGATGTCTCAATCTAACCTTGGTACCATCTTTAATTGGTACAAAATGGTCAGGGATGGAGAAGTTGTAAGGCTCAATAATCCAGTCGTTGTTGGTGTCAAGATGAGGATACAAGGTGATTTGTTGTTGCTTCGAGCCTGCTGGGTAGTAATGTTTGTGCGAGTGCAAGTATCCACCTTGAGAATTGACATGACGAATAGAAACAACGGAGCCGTAACCAATTGGAGCAAGTGTACGTTGAGGAATGGTATTGCCGTTCAAGCTGCTTCTAAAAGCACTGGACATAAAAGCAGAGCCATCGCCTTCATTGGTCAAAATATTGAAGTGAACGTTGAACATAGCCAAGTAAATGATGGCAGGAACACCAAGCAATACAGAAGCACGAACAATTGCATGTTTCCACACTTTACAAGGCTTTACGTTTAAGTCACCGATAAGAAGCCACATATGAAGCACGCACATGAAACCAGCCCAAGCAATTGTAAACAAGCCAACCCACTTTGAGGAAAATGCCAAACCTAAGGAAAGACCGCAAGAGAACAAAGAGCGATACCATTGTAAGGAAAATGGCTGTTGTGCCTCGAACCTCTTAAAAGAGTATACGGCAGCAGCAATGAAAAATACCAAGGGAGCATCTAACAAAATGTACCTGCTGATGGTGACAAAAGAGTTCTCGACCAAAAGCAAGGCAGCAGTAACAAAAGCAATCAAAGGACGTACGCCGGAAGACCTCAAGGTCAAGTAGCACAAGATCACAGTAAGAAGACCCAAGGCAGCAGAAAAGCGCCTCATCAACACATAAGGCACATTATCAGGGAAGACATCGCCAATGGAGGCAAAATCAAAAGAACCATCGAAGCCACCAAGGGACGAAACTGCAGCAAAGAGCATTTTGGCCAAAGGAGGATGTACATCCATAAAGAACTTACCTAACACATACTTCTTGGAGAAGCCGCCAAAATGAACTTCATCAAAAACCACGGAATTAGGAAGATTAATATTCTTAAAGCGAACGTACAAGCCTGTGAGCAACAAAATGGCAATAAAAGGCATATCAATCTTGGAGAATGACCGGGCCTTGGTGATATGTGCCGGCACCAACGTCAGCAAGTAACTTCTCTCCTTTCCAGATTGAAACACAGGCTCCGCCACAGGATCCAAATTCAAGGTCAGACCCTTAGTGGCCCAGTGGGAGGCCGAGTCTTTCTGCTTCAATTTCTTGGCCATTATTGGTACTATGGATGTGAGTATCTAGAAGGTGGAAAAAATGCCGAAATAACTACGTGTTATGAAGTGCGCACCGCGACGACTGAAGTGCAGGGATATTCCGATCCCATCTATATAATGTCGCAGTATGAACAATAATTAATAGATCCCTCATGGGTATCACACTACCCATGGGAGTAAAAATCACCTACGATGTGCGATCAGACGTGGATTGCCAAACAACTGGAAAGCAATCCATCCATTCCCTACTCTCACCGGAATTGACATTGTCTACAGCAAGCAGAAGAGTACTCCGGCTTATTCAACCATTCCCGTCTCTCACCGGAATTGTCTCGCTCGGATTAGGACGTAACATGGCCCAAGATTCTATATAAGACTCAAGGATTCCTCTTTCTGAGATCCATCCACGAAAAAACAGAGTTTTGGAAGTGCTAAACAATCATAAAGAATCTAACAGTATTGTGATTGATGGAATTATGGGTAATGCGAAACACTAATTAATTTGGAACATTTCATGATGGATATAAGTGGGAATCTGGGTTTATATAGACTTTTGGGGGGGTGAGTATGCAGACTCCGTTGTGATTGGGTAAGCTATGGGAATACGGCTGATGTAGCGCGTTGTCAACGAGTACTTGGGATGTACGGAGTCAATGTACTTCGTGGATATGTTAAATGTAGATCTGTGGTTATATGCAGGTTGTTTATGGGTGAAAAGTTTTCACCCACTTCGTACCTCGTCTAAATTCTTTGGTAGAACTTACATATCCCTGTATATCAATATATACTAAAACATAGGTTGAAACGTGTTGTATATAATGTGACTTGACATCAGCCTTCAACATGACTGTTCAGTGTAGGCTTTACATGACGGGCATGGTCTAAATCAATGGTATTGCCAAACACTAATTGATATGGAAATTGATATGGTAGTGTTAGATGCTAATTAGTTAAGGTTGCTTGTGTGCTAGCTTATTCTCCAAGGGTTCTTTTCAATGCGCCATGTATGTCTATGTCTGATTGCCTAGAGATGCCATGAATGTACAGTGTGAGTTTAATAACGAGGAAACCACGGTAAGGAGTAAATTTAATACTCCACAAGGACTGAAGCCATCCCATTATCTCTAGATGGATAGATAATTCATTGAAACCATACTGGTACCGGTATATCCCTACCAAGACACCACGAATTACGACTGAACCACACGAATTAAGAATGAACCATATGAATTAACAATACTATACCAGAATTTAGTAGTAGCTTATTACGTCTTAACCTAATTAATTATGGTCAGTTTTAATGCCGTTAGTACTTAGACTATCCTCTAACACTGTGCAGTCTTGTGTTTAACCACGTCTTCAAGGCAACTCAGTCATTCCTTTCTCTCACACGCTATTGCGTTCTAGTTACTACATCCATATCCCAATATTGTATGTACCTACCGCAAAAGCCTATAAACCATTCCCAACTACTGCATTCATAAACGAATGAACATGAGCAAGAATCTAACAGATAGTAGATTAGTAGAGTATGCTAGTAGAGTAGATTAGTAGAGTATGCTAGTAGAGTAGATTAGTAGAGTATGCTAGTAGATTAGATTAGTAGAGTATGCTAGTAGAGTATGCTAGTAGAGTAGATTAGTAGAGTAGATTAGTAGAGTATGCTACTAGAGTAGACTACTAGAGTAGATTAGTAGAGTATGCTACTAGAGTAGATTAGTAGAGTGGATTAGTAGAGTATGCTACTAGAGTAGATTAGTAGAGTGGATTAGTAGAGTATGCCACTAGAGTAGATTAGTAGAGTATGCTACTAGAGTAGATTAGTAGAGTATGCTACTAGAGTAGACTACTAGATAGACTACTAGACTATTACACTATAGCAGAGTAACCTTGTTTGTATAACCCAAATTCCTTCAGTCAAGCTAGTGCAAGCTCGTAAAATCGTCACAAATAACCTACTCACGACAACCATTAGGTCTAGGTCTCAGTCTGTAAATAGGTGGAGTCTAGGCTTTATTACTCTTAATTTACTCTACTCTGGTGTTAGTAGAGATAATTGTACAGGAGCTAGTCAAGTGGAGAGACATATTCTTCCATTCGCTCGCCAAGAATATTTTTGTAATTTGTTGTCCAGTCCCCACCTACTCTAATTATGAGATGTAGAGGTAGTGAATAACCATACATGTTTCGAATATACTAATTGTAACAAGAATCTATACTTAATACTGTAAATACTACGGAGATATTGAATATTCAAGACACTGCATCCTAGCTTATATTGAGATTACCATCGTTTATTTCAGATTCATGACATAGAAATTTCCTTGATCAATCTCATGCTGAGCTTGTCTGAGGTTGCTCTTGGCTACGAAACCGAATAACGCGAAATGCTCCATCACCTGTCACAGGAGCATCGCACTGCCCAAAAAGATGTAGACTAGTATTATATGATACTAGAGTAGTTGTCGGATCTTCCATGGGTACTATACTACGCATGGAAGTGAAAATCATCTACGCTGTATAATCAGGAGTGGAATCGCATTTCCCTGACAAAGCAGGTTGCAACAGCTTGTTTAGTACAACTGAGTACCGGCGTTATGACGTTATAAGGTAGTATACACACATACTCCGAAAGTCTATATAACCCGGATTCCAGTATTTGGGAAATCATCAACGATAAACAGAAGTAAGGAATACTAAACGTCACCAAAGAATCTAACAGTAGTACACTAATACACTAGTAGTGTTAAATTCTTTGGTTACTATTCCTTACTTCTGTTTATTCGTGGATGATTCTCAAAGGGAAGGACGATCCATTTCCATTTTGTCAGGATTAATGACAAATCCGCGTTAAATCGCACAACCCATCGGCATCTGACATCGCTCCCCTCACTAGAATCCAGGGTTTATCCTTGTAACTTCATAACTCCGGGGTCTGTCTACTCTACTCTATCATAAACCTCATTTTAAATATACTAATATTTAAAATCTACATAACAGCACTACCCATGTTTAATTATAAGCTATGATAATTGTTAATAGCAGAGGTTCTTTATATTATGGCTGTTCGCATAACACTGCTGGTTGATGGTTTGAGACCACGCCTCGCACTCGCACCCCGACACCAAGTGCATAGTAGCCTATTCCTTCTTGAGCATCCATCAACGAATAAACCTCTATAGTCTCTATATTTTATAGTAGTAGTCTAGTCTATATTTTATAGTAGTAGTCTAGTCTATATTTTATAGTAGTAGTCTAGTCTATA
>NLAU01000618.1:0-41488 GCA_002370875.1 Metschnikowia arizonensis
GTCAGTGGTTTGTCAGTAGTAGTAGTCAGTGGTTTGTCAGTAGTAGTAGTCAGTGGTTTGTCAGTAGTAGTAGTCAGTGGTCAGTCAGTCACTAGTACTAGTAGTAGTAGTAGTTCTCCTTGTTCTTGTAGTTCTTCTTGTTGTACCTCATTGTACCTCCTTGTTCTTGTACTTCCACTTCAGACTACCAGTAGTAGTGTACACTTCAGCTTATTCATATATCAATTGAGACTGCTCATAATCAGTAGTGTGTCGTAGCCTTCGGTCGGTCGCGACTACACTGACCTGGGTGTTCACTGGAGCGTTCGCACTCACCGCTCGCACTCACCATTCGCAGTATCATTTCAGTATCATTCGCAGTTTTCTACACGCACACGATCTAAATTGAGTATCTGTAAAATGATAATGTATTTGAGGGAGGGACTTTTGATTGAGTAGTACATTCCCAAAGTGCGAAATCATCTATCCATTCCCTACTCTCACTGCAATTATCGTTGACCTTAGCAAGCACGAGTACGCTGGATATTTAGCCGCTCCCAAATCTCACCGTAATTGTCTCGCTCGGATTAGGACGTATCCCACTCTTCTATATAAGACTCAAGGATTCCTCTTTTTTGGAATCCATCAACGAATAAACAAGAAAATAAAAGTAAAAAAGTATCAAAGTTATCAAAGAATCTAACAATATAACTTATACTTTTCACTTTGTTTATTAATCCAGTATTTGGAATCATGTTTATAGACTTTTGGGATTGTGTAAACCTTACCATGTCCTACATTCAGTGGTAGTAGGTAAAGGCTGAATACTCCTGATTGCTATGGTTAGGATAATTGTGAGAGGGAGTGGATACTAATTTACTGAATACTAAATAAATACTCCTTGGAGCTTTGGAACAGTATCTACGTCAGCTGATAATCACTTATAGTCCATATACAACTATTAATAGTATTAAATTTCATACGTTGGTACTTTTATTTATTCACTATTTCAAATCTCCTTTATACACTTGGATATATTCCCTTGTATGGTCTACAGTACGGAATGGCTCAATTGCCGTTGCCATACTTGTTATCGTCAATGACAATCCCAGTGACACTAGGAATTATTGAATGCCGTTGCCTTCGTGCTTTGTCAGGATCTAAGGTAATTCACGTGATCGCACATCGTAGATGATTTTCCCATGGCTAGTGCGATATGGGGTTCTGACAGAATAGTAAATTGTATTTTCAACCAATGTTTTAGTATATACTGGGTTATGTAAGTTAAACCTTACAAGACTAAAGAATAGACGAGGTGAGTGAAAACTGTTGAGAGTAAAGGGTAGTAGTCAGTAGTCTCTATTCTCAGTCAGTAGGTAGTAGTCGGTAGTTAGTCGGTAGTTAGTCGGTAGTAGTCGGTAGTAGTCGTCAGTAGTCAGTAGTAAGTAGGCAGTAGTCGGTAGTAGTCGGTAGTAGTCGGTAGTAGTCGGTAGTAGTCGTCAGTAGTCAGTAGTCGGTAGTTAGTCGTCAGTATTCAGTAGTCAGTATTCAGTAGTCAGTATTCAGTAGTCAGTAGTCAGTAGTCGGTAGTTAGTCGTCAGTAGTAAGTAGTCAGTAGTCAGTAGTAAGTAGTAAGTAGTCAGTAGTCAGTAGTCAGTCAATAGTCAGTATTCAGTCTCTATTCTTCCTCTCTATAAACTACTCCCCTCATGGCAATTATTTGTTCAGAAGTTGAAAGGTGGGAATCAGGTTTATATAGACTTTTGGGGAGACTGCATACATTGAGAGGCGTCAGGGAAAATTGGCAGCCTATCTTGAAACATGCGGTGCATGAGTACTACCCAAGGGATGTAACATAAATAGCTTAGATACAGGAGTATTTATTTATGAATAAAGACATAATTATAATAATTATAATAATAATAATAAGGAATACTCGGGATTTACGGGTTTTTCAAGTGATTTGGCCTTTTATTATGAGCGATGCCCACATCAGTGACTATTCTAATGTAATGGAGTTCCATTTGGATTCTCAATAATAGTACCTAGCTCGAACGATGGTGGGGAAGTGAAGGAGGAGCTTTCTGTTTATATGGATAACTAAGCTAATCAGACAAATCCAGAATACCTCTCACGTGACCTCCTCTTCACTGGTTATGAGCCCCGGCTTATTGAGTATTCACTCTAACTCGTGTAGTAGTTATAATTAAACAAGTGGAGACAAAGAAGCTCATTATTCCGATCTATCCAACAGAACAAAAACCCAATTATTGTACACTAGGGCTTTATTTTGAGCCATTACCCTATTAATGTAATAAAATTTATCCTCCATTTCCAGACAGAAAACTTCTACTAAGTATTATGAATGCCTGGTTACTTGGTCCTCCTGATGCACCTATGTTGCTAAGAGACTCGCACACTGGACCTGGCTGTCAGTCAATATATTGAAAGTATTCCTTACTTCCTAAATTTATCATGGTATGTATTGAACCTAGAATAGTCGAGGAACTCCCTACGGAACTAAAGGGAGAAAAACCTCGCTTGTAAAGACACTTGGGGGGGGAATGCAGTTCTGCACATTCATGAAACATATGCATCTTCTAGTGTGCAGGTGTTACCCGCCCCTACATCCCTTGCATCTCAGTATCCTAATTGGCGCTCGTTTTCTAACCTATGTGTACCAAACGGACTGGACCTCTACCTCTCTTTATAAAAATGGATCCTGCAGATAACATCCCATCTAACAAATCTTTAAAAACTGGCTAGATTCGGTATAGTTCTTTGTGACCTTATATTCAATCATCTAAAAGAACTCTGTTCTTGTGATTAGGATTTATCGATAGTCCAACAGCTCCCTTATATAATGGAGTTAATCCTCACCATCTATTGCCTTATTAGGGCAGTGGTCTGTAATTTTTTTGTGTCATTAGGGAGACACTGTTTAAGGAAGACTGCTTCAGAGTGTGCACTCTTGGCCTTCTCAACACCTTTGCACTGCACATGCGATATGGGTGTTTGGTAATGGGTGGATGAGTGACAGACCTCTGTTTCACCACAGCTTCACCACTCCTAGCTTCATACGGCCATATTTCCACTATAAAATAGTAAATAGTATGAAACGGGATGGTAAAAACATTCTGCCTTTGGCCCTATCAGGTTCCCACAGATGAGATGGCTCACTCCAAATTTCGGCTTTGTTCACTAGGAAACTCCTAAGACTGCTGAGGCCGCCATTAAGAATATCAATGGTATGTCTTTGAACGACTTGGAAGTTTATGTCGGTAGCATGTCTCCGGAAGGAGAGATCGAATTGAAGGCCAACTTTACCAAGGTTTTCGTGAAGAACTTTGGCACTGAATTCACCAAAGAGGAATTGACTGCAAGCCTTATGGTGTCATGATTTGGGTCTAAACTTTGAAAGGACGACTAAAGGTAAGTCCAAGGGTTTCTCTACACCCGAGGAGCCCACCAACGCTCACTGGAACCAACGTAAGGATGTCAGACCTTTTTAATTGGAGCAACATTCATGCTCGTAGCCAGTTGAGACTGTACCAGGCCAATTTATGCCACCAATGTTATAGGGTCACTTCCAGGATTTTCCCAGGCCAGAAACTCGGCCCATAAATAGTATAATAGTAAAGTGTAGTCTCACTAGGGATAAGTCAAATTAGCTAATTAAGCTGTCTCCCTATTTGTCTTGACACTATTGCCCTGGCGTGAGGCTCACTCCAACACTTCACAAGGGTGCATCCCCTATGAGGCTATAACCAGACCACAAGAAATGGTAGTCGTACTAGTAACAATTTAAAACATAGTCATCTTAAACAGACAATGTTATCTGACACCATGATCTGTATATCCACCATGAATATTATATGGGTGTGGTGAGGTGGTGATTTTAACGCGCACGAAGAGCTTCCAGTCTTATCTGCAGGACTCCACCAATAGGAAGGAGTAGGTCAGCAACCCTACCAGATTTTCAATACTTCCAGTACAAGTATCTCAGTACTTAATAGGAAGGAGTAGGTCAGCAACCCTACCAGTTTTTCAATACTTCCAGTACAAGTATCTCAGTACTTAATAGGAAGGAGTAGGTCAGCAACCCTACCAGTTTTTCAATACTTCCAGTACAAGTATCTCAGTACTTAATAGGAAGGAGTAGGTCAGCCTCCACCAACCATTTTATGGAAACAGTCACCATCAGCGAGGTGTAGTAGGTCTTAACTAAGCTGTCTCCGTATTCCCTTAAAATCTGTCCTAAAAGGATGAAGGCTCACTTGAATAGACAGGAGGGTGAGTTCACGAGGGTCCATATACTATTATGACTCTCTAACCAGACCCACAAAAAGTACTAGTCACAAATGCTAAATCATCTGAACACTTCACTGCATTGTACACCATGGAATATATGGTGTTCCTGGTACTTGTTTAATGTGGACAAGCGGCGGAGTTCTCAAATACTAGTGAGTATAGTGAATAGTGAAAAGTGACCAAGCATAATAAGTAAATCTGCTAGATTCAACGTCTTCACTTTGTAAGTCCTTTTTTGTTAATGACTTCTCAGTAACTGGGCATAGACTTTTTTGGGGCGAAATACTTCTCCGCTCGGGCTTTTCGGTCACACGGTATCGGCTAATGTAGGTTAAATTCCGCGTCTGATCGCATATCCTCGGTCATTTTCACTCTCATGGCTAGTGCAGTACCCATGGGGATCTAATAAACCTGAGTCTGAAGTAGACCATGACTGGTTGTTTGCAAGTTAAGTTAGGAAGAACATGTCAAACTTTTCTTGTAGGATATACCATGGTCCTTGATAACATTGAAGTAGCTTGGAAGAAACTTAATGTCCATGACTTGTGACTTATGACTTCATGTGATTTCATCTGTTCATCTGACTTCATCTTTCATCTGATTTCATCTTTCATCTGACTTCATCTTTCATCTGACTTCATCTTTCATCTGACTTCATCTTTCATCTGACTTCATCTTTCATCTGACTTCATCTTTCATCTGACTTCATCTTTCATCTGACTTCATCTTTCATCTGACTTCATCTTTCATCTGACTTCATCTTTCATCTGACTTCATCTTTCATCTGACTTCATCTTTCATCTGACTTCATCTTTCATCTGACTTCATCTTTCATCTGACTTCATCTTTCATCTGACTTCATCTTTCATCTGACTTCATCTTTCATCTGACTTCATCTTTCATCTGACTTCATCTTTCATCTGACTTCATCTTTCATCTGACTTCATCTTTCATCTGACTTCATCTTTCATCTGACTTCATCTTTCATCTGACTTCATCTTTCATCTGACTTCATCTTTCATCTGACTTCATCTTTCATCTGACTTCATCTTTCATCTGACTTCATCTTTCATCTGACTTCATCTTTCATCTGACTTCATCTTTCATCTGACTTCATCTTTCATCTGACTTCATCTTTCATCTGACTTCATCTTTCATCTGACTTCATCTTTCATCTGACTTCATCTTTCATCTGACTTCATCTTTCATCTGACTTCATCTTTCATCTGACTTCATCTTTCATCTGACTTCATCTTTCATCTGACTTCATCTTTCATCTGACTTCATCTTTCATCTGACTTCATCTTTCATCTGACTTCATCTTTCATCTGACTTCATCTCTTCATCTGACTTGAATTGAGTCACTTTTGGGACAATTTTCTAGATTCTTTCTGTCATTCAAAATCTCTCCAATACCCTCCGGAATTATATCTTTAAGTTTCAATACCCATCAGCTATATCAAAACATCTGTATTGGTCAGCTATTACACCAAAAACATCTCCGAAATGTTCTGCCATTCTTAAGCTGATATTTCAAAAATCCCTTGTAGTAATTTTGAACCCAAAAATGTAGATAAGAATGTCACCTTGCAAGACTTCGCCACAAACGGGGCGGTCCATGGCGGCAATAGGCGGAGTTTTTTCCTTGTGTACGGCTAGAATCCCCAAAGTTTAAACGGCGTCAAAATCTTCGGGAGGGGATTGGGGAATAACATAGCAGGGCTGAGTCATGGGGCGCCTGCATAGTAGCGTCGAACGTGCCTTATTTCCGCATCTCGCACCTTACCATTATACAATGTAATTGTTCGGGTTACAGGTGTATTGAACAATCAATCACCCGCTCCGTTCACATGCAAATTAAACAATCCACATTCAACCGGGCGCTACATGCAGGCACCGCTATCACACACTTCTTTTCCTTTCCTTTCCGATATCTTTCCCTGTACTATTATATGCAAAGACTATGAGTCACGGATGGTGTAAATGTAAACTCCATAATCCCAAATTTGTAGTATTCAACAAAGATTTGATATGGGTATGTTAGTGTATTCTTAGCCTTGTGATATCCCCAATTATCAAAGTTCCTATGGTACCCACCAGTTTTCCTTTCGCCAATTAAGCATAAAACTCTAGGATTTTGTCAACTGAACAAGAGACGTTGAATATTCCTTTCCAGGTCACATGTTGGTTTCTGTATGAAGTTTAGTTCATAAGTATTGAAGGATTAACGAATAATTGATGGAAGTGGACAAAGTAGAAAGAGACTAGAAATGAAGCATATGAGTAGTGTGAGTGAGTCTGAGTCCACCAGTCCCTATTCACTATTCTCCAAAATTCCAGTTAATCAAACAAGTCTGAATGTCGTAATACTAGTCACTTTCCAGCTGATAACCTATTATGGTAGATTATTCTTTCCACTATAGCCAATGGTGCTGACTCAAGTTAGTATATTAACATTCACCACAGAGCTTTCCCTAAAAATATTCACATGATCTTTTGTAAGCCATATGGTTTGAGACATAGATCAAAGGAAATGGAGAGGGATGTAGGGGTTTATCTGTGAGACCAGACGAGACACCAAATCTTACCCCAGTTATCCCCTCACTAACCCGCATCCGCATCCTTCATATCAAACATTCTCCCTCCCGCGTATGGTGGCGAATATGAAACTTATTACATACGCAACTCAAGCCACCATCCAAAACACCCCTTAATCCCCCATAGTCAGAAAAGTTCGTAGCTAAATTTAACTATAGTTCACACGAATTCGAAGCTAAATTTAACTATAGTCCACACAAATTCGTAGCTAAATTTAACTATAGTCCACACAAATTCGTAGCTAAATTTAACTTTATAGTTTCTTTAAATACTTCTAACCCAAAATCTTTAAGTTCATTGAGTTCCACAAAGTATTTCTGGGAGGGGGCCGCAGTTGTTGTAAGATATATTTTTTTTCAAAAAAGGGCGGGAAGGTTTCCTTTTATATTGGAGTAAGGCATGATCTTACACTTCCACATTTCGTCACATATGTGTCAAGGCTTGCATTGCGGAGCTATTTTTGGAAGTGAAAAGCTCATCTTGAGACAGTTTGTGCAGCAAGACGCATAAATCGCGCACTAGCACACTTTGACTTCCAAAATTTCCGTGTGCTGCACATATACTCTCGGCCAACGGAGATCGTTTTGATAACCAGCGTGCGCCAAGAAATCCTCTGGCTTGGCATACTTGGTGCACATACAGGACCGGCAAAATCCATGTCTAAACAAGAACCCATCCCAAGCTAGTAATTGTTCGCAATATTTGCTATGGGTTGAATGATTGATTGACTGTTCACTTTCACTTCACTTTCACTGTTCACTTTCAAGTTCCATACAGTTCGGCCTCATCGCTTTTCTCACCAGTTCTTCGGAGTCTTCGGCATAATCGGCGTTTCTTGCCTGTTTTATGGCGCTCACTTGGTCATCTCTCGCTTCAGCCGTACAACGCGCCGAGTTCGTGCAACATGCACCTCCACACTCCACAATTGGTACTAATCTTCCGCGACATGGCAACACTGTTGGGAGCACTTGCACACATGCAAACTTTAATTCTCATAACGCTTTAGTGGACCCGCTTCAAAATCTAACAATAATTTAGTCTCAAAAAAAAAAACCAAAAAATCAAAAAAAAATTCTGGTAGTGGCTTGGCCCATTTTTGCATACCATCAACTTTTGCTCTTGGCCTCTGTTGCATAGGGGTCGTGGCGCTATGAGCGCTCGTTGTGCAGCCGATATCTGCGATTGCTTTCGGGTCGCATCTGCAAGTCGCGAAGGAGTTATCGGATCAGCTATATAAAAAGACGGCAGTCCCCGTAACATGCTGTTGTATATTTTTTAGCAACGCACCTGCGACGCCTATTATTTGATATAAATCACATCAAATTCCCACAAATAAAATCAAATCAAATCAGATCAAATTCCAACAAATCCCACAAATCAAATTAAACCAATCAAATCAAATCACATCAAATAAATTATCCTTTTTCAAATTTCTCTTCATCATGGAAAAAGTACATCCTTCTGGAGCAACCACAAAGTTGACTCAACCAGAAATTATCCCCCACAAAACAGATATCGGAGCTTTGGCAAATCGTATCAATAGCGAGACTAGGGCCTTGCACAATAAAATCGACAAGTTGGTAACTTTGAAATTTGCCCTTGCTTTGAGAGACTATAAGATTTATCGTCAGGGGTTGCAGAGTTTTTATCATGTGTTTGCCACAGTGGAGGAACTTTTGTATCGCGAACTCGAGGATGAAAGTAGACCTTGGCACGACATTTTGCTGAAGATTTGGAAACCGGAAATGGCGCGCACTGGCCCAGCCCAGCAGGACTTGTTGTTCTATTATGATGATGACAAAAATAAGTTCATGTCTCCTAAGATGCCTGCACAAATCGAGTTTGTCAAGCACATCCGTGAGACCGTGGAGGCTAAGCCTTACATTCTCCTAGCATACTTGCACGTGATGTACTTGGCGCTTTTCGCCGGTGGACGAGTCATGCGGTCTTCTTTGGGTAGGGCCGCAGGTTTATTCCCTCAAAAGGACAATTTGAAGCATGATGCTATTGTCAACTTGGGTTCCAACTTCTTCCGCTTTGATGTGGCTGATGAGGATACCTTCAGGCTCTTGTATAAACGAGACTATGAGCTAATGACCCGCAATAGCTTGACAGAGGAACAGAAGCTCGAGATCATTGAGGAATCCAAATACATCTTCGAGCAGAATACCAAGTGTGTGATGGAATTGGAAGCTCACAATATGCAGCGCATCAAGAAGAAGTGGCTGTACTTTATGATTACACGTGGCTACTATGCTTTTCTTTCCTTGATGGTTTTGCTAGTGATTTATGGTATGCGACGTTTCTCTATGATATTCTAATCTGGCATCACATAATCCCTAACATTGAATACTCCCTGATATCTATACAAACTATTGCACGAATAATAGACATCTAATACCTCAAGTGTAATTGTTTATATTTAGCCACTGACTTTGTTGGACACAGAGACTGGTAACAGTGATATTGAGATATATGAGAATACTCGACTAGGTGTGGTGCCAGTCAAGTACTAGTGATATTAGGAAGTGATATTATGGAGTGGTATTGGTCACATGGTAATGGTATTAGTCACGTGATTAATGTTTCTAGGAAGGGTACCTTACCTAATTACTAGTAAGTACTAGTCATTATTCACTATCACCTCATGATTCTTCTATATTACCAAATACACCATTTATGGTTAGCGCACTACCCACTTGGAAGCAAATCAATGTGATCAACTAACCCGTACATCCATAAAGGTACCAAACAATTAAATCTAGGAATTAGTAAGTATGAGACTTTTTCAAATTTAGACAATTTAAGTAAGCAATTTAGTAGTTACCATGTTTCTCAGCTTTAAGGTGAATTGGTGAGTGCTTTTGGTGATGACTTGAATATATAGGGACAGAGAGTGGTGTAGGCTCGGTGAGACATTTTCGAGAATGTTTCAAACTCCAGGCTTAGTGGGAAAAAGTCAAAGTTTCCGTACTCAGTGTCTAGAACCAACACATCGGAGAATGGGAATTCCAAGAAGGTCTATGAGGAGTAGCTTGTTTTCCCCTAGCATTTGGACTGGTAGAATAAATTAACAAGCTTTTTGGGGTACGCAATGGATGGAATATTAGGAGGTTAAGTGACACCAGAGTCATGCCATCTTTTTTATGAGAACTAGACTATATGGACCTCCCATGCGTTAATTAAATCCGTAGTTTTTCCTAGTCTCCAGTCTTCTCTAGTCTTCTCTAGTCTTCTCTAATCTTCCCAGTTTCAAAGTTTTACAGTTTCCCACTCTTCCCACTCTTCTTCCTTATAACCAATGATTTTCTAGGATGGGCGTGAACCATTTATATAAGCACTTATGTCCTTGTATAATCATACATCAGGAAACTGGTATTACCAGATCTCTCAGGTAATCATCAAATGTTCAGTATACCTAAGGAAACTCCATTAACATCATTCAAGGAGATATAGAAGGATCTTGTGGGTCAAGGTATTCTCTTAGTCATAGGAACTTTAATCATCCTTAATATTGAATCATCAAAGTAGCCCCTATGCTTCAGCTAGTTGACCCGTAACTTCTAAATATTAAAGCCCTTGTATAAAGTAGTTGCTAAGAATAAAAATTTGGATGGAAAAATATCCGCAGGGCGCTGCCCTTATATAGACAAATTAGCCCCGCCCTGTTTATTTGCAGCCACCAAGTATGCAGGGGTGCATGGCGCGAAAAATATATAAGCAATGCATTCCTATTACTTCAAAGAAATAATTTCTGAGCCTTTTTGTGACTATCCCTGTTTGGAAATTAATGAATCTGGGAATATCAACCTTTGGACTATAGATTTTGGGACTAGCTGTCTTGGGCTTATCAGCCTTAGGACTAGCTGTCTTGGGCCTATCAGTGTTTTGCGTTTTTGCTCAGACTCCAAATCTATAAATGAGAAGTCAAAAAGGTTACTTTAGAGTGAGTCAACGCGTATAGTGAAGACTACAGTGTGGATACTATAGTCTAGTCCCTACAATCTAGTCCCTACAGTCTAGTCCCTACAGTCTACAGTCTACAGTCTACTACAGTCTAGTTAATCATAGTAGTAATACTCATTGGAGATTCTTGGCTGTACCTATGTTCATTCTTGGTTGGTAGCCAATAATGGAAATCAGCGTTTTACAGGCTCTAAGAAGGAAAAGCTATTCCCTTGGATTAAATGGCCCAGTCCCTTTTAAGCCACACAATCGACCTAGTTGATTAGAAGAAGGAATGGGAATGTCAAATTGGCATGTGATGAACAGTTGCATTTTGAGTATGGGTAGTGAGACAGACTGACACAGACTGACACAGGCTCACACAGACTGACACTGAATGACACAGACTGAACTGACTGACATTAACTGAAACTGAATGACACAGACTGAACTGACTGACATTAACTGACACTGAATGACACTGAATGACACGGTGGGTCCACTTCTAATGACACAGCTAATCATTCCATATTCCTAGCAAATCATACCCATAGTGCCATAGCTATGGTATCTAACACAATATGAAATGAAGGAATGGGTTCTATAGACAACGGTAGGTCAGAGAAAAGTTAGAAAGGTGGGTGTATAAGTATGATAAAGAGTGGTTACAGTCCTAGTGTCTAGTAGTGTCTACTCTAGGCTCTATCGTTTGTTTCATAGATTCCGTGATTGTGGAGATTTGGTGAATAGTTGGTTCTTACACTAGCACATTAACAGTGTGCAGATTCAGCATTTCCTATATCGTCAAAGACTGGTAGCTGAGCAAATCACAAAACAGAAATTGTTTCAAAAAATGGATAGACCATGCAGCCATCTGCATACTTTGGCACCTTATAAGGAGCTACAGTTTGATCACTCTCTATAGTAGAGAATGCAGTATAGGTGGCTGACTAGCCTCTATATCTGAAGGCATATACATGCATTGCATGATTTCAGAGGTTGTATTGATTTAATCATGGATAGACCTTTTAATAAGTGTCTAAAAATAATTTGAACAGCTTTCCAATTTCGTGAATCACAATTGACATTTTTGGTATAAATTTGGGTATACTCTTTATTAGAGTATGGTGAGTCTTTTCTTTGATCGAGTTGGGGCATTGTTTCACAATAACTGCTAGTTGTTTTCCAGATCCAAACGATAGATGACTTGAAAGTTATTTTTGAAGAGTCTTGTAGAAAGGTGGCTTTACTTTTTCGTTTGGTCAGCGTCCAAGGCAATTCGATTTGATGGTATAGGAGATTGGTTTCTTGGCTAGTACTATATTATACTAGTTATGTTACCAAGTTATTAGCCCTCCGATGGTGGGCGGGAGGATGTATAGAGCCGGTACATTCCTCAACCTTTCCAATCCTCTTTGGCGCAAAAAACAAAGAAATCAATCGACTGCTCTGATGCTTCAACTTTGCAGACTTCTACCAAGACTAAGAAAACATTCAAAAAGAAACCCTGGTCACATAAAGATTAATAGCGGTACACAGTGAAAATTTCATGATATTTTCGTTATGGAGCCAGTTTTATTCAACACGTCTATCTGATACTCACCATATATCCACACCAAAAATCCTCCTACATCTGCTTTCGCTCTCTTCGATATGAAAGGGACAGCTAAGATTCAAATCGACATTTGGCCGACTTATTGAGAGCAGTCGGAAAGAACCCCACATTGGCCGACATCGCAGAGTTACAGGAGTCTGTCAAGCTTAGTGAGTTTGACTTTACCACATACCAGATAATGGTTGATAGACCCGATGGTTTCAAGCGTTTGGGTCTTCTAGAAGACTACATCAAGGGTTTCGAAGTATTTGACAAGGTTCAACGGGCTACATTGGAGTTGGAGGGTTGAAATCCATTTGAAAGTGGATCGGTGGATGAATTACTAAAGAGAGTCAATGTCAGCTCCGACGGTAACGTAGATTATGTTGAGTTTGTCAAGTCCATGTTGGATCAGTAGTGAATCCATAGAGCCACTGGTTTAAGTAGATAGTTAATGTGATTTGAAAGGAGATTGGATAATATTTACGTACCAGGATTTACAATACAGTGTTTTTAAAATGATCAAACAAGACAAATGGTTCAAACCATATTAGCAAAATGTTTCAAACCAATAATTCAAAATGTATAAAACCTGTACATCCCTTTGCAGAGTCTTTTATCAATTGAGAAGTCAAGTTACAAGTCTAGTCAGTCGAGTCAGTCCAGTCTACTTCAAACTATAGTACTACAGTCAACACACTACTACAGTCAACACACTACTAGCACTAATTCTTGTACTTCCAGAGTCGTAGTATCAACACGACCTTATTATGAGACAACTCTTTCTGGTATGAAGATATTCAAACTAGGTTAAAGTGTGTCTGTAACTGGAACCTAGCTATACTTCTCAGTCTCTCAGTAGTAGTACAAACTACAGAGAATCTTAATAGAGTTAGAGCAGTATATGTTAGATTCTTTATGATTGTTTAGTACTTCCAAAACTCAGTTTATTCGTGGATGGTTCCTTAGAATGAGGAATCCTTGAGTCTTATATAGAAAAGCAGGGAAGATCCGAGATTGAGACGACGACGCGCCTCATCTGCTTCCATCATCGGTAGAAATCTCGCATGATTAGAGAGAATGGCGATCACATTGTTCCATTTGTCAAGGTCTATGGCAATTCCACGTCTGATCGCAGATCGTAGGTGATTATTACTCCCATGGGTATCACAGTATAGGCTATAATTGATATGTCCACGTCTCGATAGTAATCCCTACTCTAATGATTATAATTTAAATCTTTCAAAAATGTTTAAACCCCCCTCTCGCTCCCGATTTTATAATATTTTTATGACATAAGTTGTCAAAGAGTACCTAGCATGTAGGTACTTCGTGGATATGTTAGATGCAGAGCTGTGCCTATATGCAGGTTGTTAGTGAGTGAAAAAGTTTCCAGCCACCTCGCACCTCGTCTAAACTTCTTGGTCTTGTAAGGTACAACTTACATATCCCTGTATATGAATATATACTAAAACAATAAGTTATTACTTAGACTTTCACAGATTTGGACATCCCTACACATATTTTGTATGATTTGTATTAAATTATAAACTTCAAGTAGACTAGGTTACATACTGCTTTAAGCAATAACACAGGCTGGAGACCATCCGTACTTAGTCTTGAGAGTCCAGAAGTTGTCCTTTAGAGCAACGGAGGAGGATTTCTTAGAGGATTGTTGAAGAGCAGCCATTATGTTTTTATAATTGATGGACACTGGAATTACGCCCACTTATATACTTTTGATTCTGTCTCCATGCACGAAGCAGTATGTTTAATTTTAGGTACGAAAGTGGTCAAGTTGCGTCGACAGTTTGAGACGCTTACCGGATTAAGCTGGGACAATACTGCTTAAGTGGTTCTCGGATTGCTGCAGATTAATTTGAACTGCTCACTGAACTGCACTGCTCACCCTAGGCTTATTGAAGTACTCATTTGAAGACATGGTGTAATTAAAAAAATCCACATTTTACAATACCATCTATTTGAGACGAAAATAAATACAGAAGCTGTGAATCATTGCTTCTATTCTATCATTTTTTTTTCAATCTTGAAAACAATGCCGGTTGTTTTAAGGTATATATTTACCTATTACCTTATTATCGAGATACTAGGTCTCCTGTGGAAAATCCATATAAGCCAGAGAAATAAGGAATGGAAGAACTCCTCCTCATCTGTGTCTTCTGTGGATCTTCTTTGTCAAAGTCAATGACAAACTTGTGCCTCTCTACGAGGTTTCCGTAAGTGAACCTGCGGAAGGATCACGTAGTACTAGTTCATTCTGTCTTGGTTTGAATCATTTTGGAAATCACTGTATCATTACTTAAAATTTCGCGGTGCCCAACAAAATGTGAAAATACTGCAAAAAATACTTTGCGTACATGACAAGACTAACTAGTATAAGAGATAATCCAAAAATCAGTCAATTTCAATTATTCAATAGTACTACTCACATGACAGAATTTCCTTGTGAAGGTCTATGTCAATCGACTTGTACAGGTTGGTTCCTTTTTATTTATTTAAAAAAGGGTCAGTAAAGTATAGGGTATAGATATAGAGATATATATGTCAAATCCCCCATGGCTATATCATCTGGCATGTGTAATCAGACGTGGATTGCCAAACAAGTGGAAACCAATCCATCCACTCCCTCTCACAATTATCCTAACCATAGCAATCAGGAGTATTCAGCCTTTACCTACTACCACTGGATGTGACATGGAGGTTTACACAATCGAAAATTCTATAAACCTGATTCCAAAAAGTGGATTGATCAACGAATAATCAAAGTGAAAGGTATAGAAAGTATGAAGAATATGAAAGAAATTAATAGAGATAGTGATAGAGATAGTGATAGAGATAGTGATAGAGATAGAGATAGAGATAGAGATAGTGATAGTGATAGAGATAGAGATAGAGATAGTGATAGTGATAGAGATAGAGATAGAGATAGTGATAGAGATAGAGATAGAGATAGTGATAGTGATAGTGATAGAGATAGAGATAGTGATAGTGATAGTGATAGAGATAGTAGTAGTGATAGTGATAGAGATAGTGATAGTGATAGTGATAGTGATAGAGATAGAGATAGAGATAGTGATAGTGATAGAGATAGAGATAGAGATAGTGATAGAGATAGAGATAGAGATAGTGATAGTGATAGTGATAGAGATAGAGATAGTGATAGTGATAGTGATAGAGATAGAGATAGTGATAGTGATAGTGATAGAGATAGAGATAGTGATAGTGATAGTGATAGAGATAGAGATAGTGATAGTGATAGTGATAGAGATAGAGATAGTGATAGTGATAGTGATAGAGATAGAGATAGTGATAGTGATAGTGATAGAGATAGAGATAGTGATAGTGATAGTGATAGAGATAGAGATAGTGATAGTGATAGTGATAGAGATAGAGATAGTGATAGTGATAGTGATAGAGATAGAGATAGTGATAGTGATAGTGATAGAGATAGAGATAGTGATAGTGATAGTGATAGAGATAGAGATAGTGATAGTGATAGTGATAGAGATAGAGATAGTGATAGTGATAGTGATAGAGATAGAGATAGTGATAGTGATAGTGATAGAGATAGAGATAGTGATAGTGATAGTGATAGAGATAGAGATAGTGATAGTGATAGTGATAGAGATAGAGATAGTGATAGTGATAGTGATAGAGATAGAGATAGTGATAGTGATAGTGATAGAGATAGAGATAGTGATAGTGATAGTGATAGAGATAGAGATAGTGATAGTGATAGTGATAGAGATAGAGATAGTGATAGTGATAGTGATAGAGATAGAGATAGTGATAGTGATAGTGATAGAGATAGTGATAGTGATAGTGATAGTGATAGAGATAGTAGTAGTGATAGTGATAGAGATAGAGATAGAGATAGTGATAGTGATAGAGATAGAGATAGAGATAGTGATAGTAGTAGTGATAGAGATAGAGATAGTGATAGTGATAGTAGTAGTGATAGAGATAGAGATAGTGATAGTGATAGAGATAGAGATAGAGATAGTGATAGAGATAGTAGTAGTGATAGAGATAGTAGTAGTGATAGAGATAGAGATAGTGATAGAGATAGAGATAGTGATAGAGATAGAGATAGTGATAGTGATAGTAGTAGTGATAGAGATAGAGATAGTAGTAGTGATAGAGATAGAGATAGTAGTAGTGATAGAGATAGAGATAGTAGTAGTGATAGAGATAGAGATAGTAGTAGTGATAGACATACTACTAGTTATAGACATACTACTAGTTATAGACATACTACTAGTTATAGACATACTACTAGTTATAGACATACTACTAGTCATAGACATACTACTAGTCATAGACATACTACTAGTTATAGACATACTACTAGTTATAGACATACTACTAGTCATAGACATACTACTAGTCATAGACATACTACTAGTTATAGACATACTACTAGTTATAGACATACTACTAGTCATAGACATACTACTAGTCATAGACATACTACTAGTTATAGACATACTACTAGTTATAGACATACTACTAGTCATAGACATACTACTAGTCATAGACATACTACTAGTTATAGACATACTACTAGTTATAGACATACTACTAGTCATAGACATACTACTAGTCATAGACATACTACTAGTTATAGACATACTACTAGTTATAGACATACTACTAGTCATAGACATACTACTAGTCATAGACATACTACTAGTTATAGACATACTACTAGTTATAGACATACTACTAGTCATAGACATACTACTAGTCATAGACATACTACTAGTTATAGACATACTACTAGTTATAGACATACTACTAGTCATAGACATACTACTAGTCATAGATCTTCTACCTCACCTAAGATAAACAAGAACTACAACAACTAGCACTACTCTATACTAATGATTAGTATCACTCTAAAGATGTACAAGAAAAGAAGAACTACTACTAGTGATATAGTACTTCTACTAAGAAGAGGAACAAGAGGAACTACTACAGTACTATTATTATATTATGGTCAGATCCCTCATGGTATCGCACATAGCCATGGGAATTATAGTCACCTAGGATGTGCCATCTAACGCGAATTGCCTTAGTCTCTGACTAGTCTGACTAGTGGAGAGGTAAAGCGCTCGTCTCATGGCATCGGAGAAATACCTCCGATGTCGCTGTGCTGAGGGCACCGCGCCTGCAGATGAAACGCCATAATAAGTTTTCAACCTATCGTATTCGAGGATGGCTGATTTTGCGACCTCCGATATTTTTGCCTTTCCTATATAAACTCAGGATGGTTCTTTGAGAGCATCATGATGAATAAGCTGAGTTTTAATACACTGAACAATTAAAGAATCTAACATATTTATTATTATTGTTATTGTTAGATTCTTTATGATTGTTCAGTACTTCCAAAACTCTGTTTATTCGTGGATGGATTCTCAGAATGAGGAATCCTTCAGTCTTATATAGGAAAAGCCGGAAATGTCAGAAACGTCGGGAGCCGGTTATCACCGGCGTCCTCGAACTTGATAGGATGATACGACAGCGCGCGTCTTATCTTTGCGAATGGCTCCTTTGGCCTGACGGATCTTGGGAGGTATCTCCAAAGATAGAGGAAAGCATCATTGCTCCTCTGCCTTTGTCAGGGTCTATGGCAATTCCACGTCTGATCGCACATCGTAGGTGATTTATACTCCCATGGGTAGTGTGATACCCATGGGGGATCTGACAATTATTATTATTATTATTATTATTATTATTATTATTATTATTTATTTATTTATTTATTTATTTATTTATTTATTCTCAATACTCAATACTCAATACTCAATTCTCAAATCTCAATTCTCAATTCTCAATTCTATCTCCCACTTTTGTTGAATTCTCGTTCCTACTTTCGCATTCTCACTCCTACTTTCGCATTCTCACTCCTACTTTTCTCCTTCTCAATCGCATTCGCAATCGCATTCGCAATCGCATTCGCATTCGCATTCTCTAGTACTACCTATAGAGTAGAGTATAGAGAGTAAAGAGTAGTAGAGAGTAGAGTATAGAGAGTAAAGAGTAGTAGAGAGTAGAGTAGTAGAGAGTAGAGTATAGAGAGTATAGAGTAGAGAGTAGAGTATAGAGAGTAAAGAGTAGTAGAGAGTAGAGTAGTAGAGAGTAGAGTATAGAGAGTAAAGAGTAGTAGAGAGTATAGAGTAGAGAGTAGAGTATAGAGTAGTATAGAGTAAAGTATAGAGTGGTATAGAGTAAAGTATAGAGTAGAGAGTAGAGAGTAGAGTATAGAGTAGTATAGAGTAAAGTATAGAGTAGTATAGAGTAGTATAGAGTAAAGTATAGAGTAGAGAGTAGAGAGTAGAGTATAGAGTAGTATAGAGTAGAGTAGAGAGTAGAGTATAGAGTAGTATAGAGTAAAGTATATTCCTATAGAGTATAGAGTACAGTAGACTGAGTAGACTGAGTAGACTGTAGTGAGTAGACTGAGTAAGACTCCACTACAGACTAGACTACACTCTATAGAACCAATTACCTTTAGCTTCATTCACATAACTAATTCCACTAGTTACTATAGTAAGTATTAGTTACTAGTACGCAACCAATCTATTAGCTAGTCACTATTAGGATGGTTGGGAATATTTCCAGTAGTATTTCTTTTGGCTATGACCCTCCTTCAACTCCATTACTCTCCTCTAGTAGCATGTATCATTATTCTTGATCCGTCTCTTCACCTTCAAAATCCCCGTCTATTTCATTGGTTACCCCATCTGGATGATCCTCTTTCCACCTATGTACCCATGTAACAATTCGTTTCACATTCTGGTCCATATCCTCTATACAATTGGAGTCTAATGCTATCACTATTTCTGGAATATACAGGCTTGCAGCATCTTGCCATATGACTTCCATTATTTCACAATCAAGGTTCTCCTGGATTTTATTCTCTTTGTAGTTACGCTTGGCCAAGCGATCATAAAGCTTATTACTATCACATTTAAGTACCACCACCAAATCAATGAGTCTCTCTGGAAAAATGTCACAGCAGTGCCAGTCTATAATAGCGCCTCCTGCTCGTAAGTCATCTTCCAAGGAATCCAAGAGCTTGTCTTCATCAACCACATGGGTATCGAGCACAGCATCGTAGCTGTCTATACACTTGCGGGCTTTGGCTATATCCGACACATTGTAGTGTATGTAGGGGGAGTTGAGCTGTGACACAACACTCTCTGCGTGAGAGGTCTTGCCACATCCTGGAGTGCCTGTGATGATGATATTAGGATGTTTACGAACTGACATGTGACAGTGATGATGGAGAAGAGCTTCCGAAGAGATAACTTCGCGCGTGCTGGTGCACGGGTGTGCTGTTTTATAATGGCGGCGGACTTCTTTTGACTGCGACTTATTTGAAAGGGGAATGGAGAGTAGATGAATTTATGGTTTGTCCCAACTCACTAATCTGTTTAATGCTACCATATATTTCCGGCTAAAAAGTTTGGAACACTTTCCCTTTAAAAAAAATTAAAAAGAGAAATTTTGGGTTGCGGCCATACCAAGTGGAAAAAACTGTTTCCCGTCCGATCAACGTTAGTCAAGCCACTTAGGGCCATAGTGAGTAATGCAGTGGGAGACCATGTGTGAAATTATGGTGCTGCAATCTCCTTTTTTCCACTTCTACAAAAAGTATATAATTTTAAAATATGTTTTAATTCAAAAATGTAGCGATGTACGGGTTTATACTCTATACATTGTTAAGTTCTTATTTCCGTTTATTCGCTGATGGTTTTGACAGAAATGCTTGATTGAAATTTGGCCGTCATCTCACTAACTTCTGGACCTTTGAATTAGTCAAATTACCAGACACAAACCCACCCAAATGGGAATTTTATTAGTCTACAGTAATCTGTACTAAAGACTAGTCAGTGAGTTTCTTCAGGAGGTCCAAGTAACCAGGGAATTCGTAAATACTTAGTAGTATTATTCAAGAAGTTTTCTGGTCAGCAAGTGGAGGATATTGCTATGTCCTTCCCCATGTAATTTGATTAGATTATAAAGGGCGAAATCTCCTCCTTTTATAATCGACATCATCTTTCACTGCATATAGCCTGGTTAGGGATATTTTCTCAATTTAGGAAACAAAGCTAGGACTTGGTCAGAGACTTTGTTTCTCAACAACTTGTGTAAAGTGGTAGACATCTTTGGAAGTGCTTTCAAATTACCGTATTGGTTGGCAAAGTGCAAAACCCGTTCATCCGGATGTTCTTATCCAAAAATACTGCACTGACTTGACTTGAAACCAATTGTCCAGCCAGTTTCAGACACGAAAATGGTAGCCAAAGCTCCTTTAGAAGCTCTAGCTCTAGAACCACTCAATACATCATTTTCCTCAGTTGGTTTTGGCACGATGTTCATGTTCATGAAAATGGCATAATAGAGCTCACAGACAAGTTGCAAAGTAATACCTGAATACAACGCAGTTCTTCTGCTGAGAAAGTCAATGACGAAAAATGCTCCAATGTAGGCAGATAGATACAAACTTCACAATACCCCCAAGATTGCAGTCATGTTCAATCTCTTGACTCCAGCAACTGCAAACAATTCCGAAAAATTCCCGAGCGTAAATGGTGACAACATTATCACCGGACCATTGGCCCAACAACTAAGCTCCTGCTGCAACCACGAAGAATCTGTAGCTGTTAGCCTTGACAAAGAAGAAATCCTTGAACAAAGTAATAGCACTTTTCCGGTCTGCCAATTGTGATGAGAAGATTTGAAACTGGAATAAATATATTCATTGCCTTAAATGTAGCCTTATATTGATTTCAACGTTGCACTTTTCACCAATATGGAAACTAGTCACTGTATACATTCAGTCACAGTTCATTGAAAAAAATCATGAGTCTAGATCAGGACGACCAAGGAATTAATAAATAGTAGTATTAAACAAGAAGTTTTATGGTGGTCAGGAAGTGGAGGATGTTAGTATGGGATATTGGTATGGGATATTAGTATGGGATATTAGTATAGGATACTAGTATGGGAGGATATTAGTATGGGATATTAGTATAGGATACTAGTATGGGAGGATATTAGTATGGGATATTAGTATAGGATACTAGTATGGGAGGATATTAGTATGGGATATTAGTATAGGATACTAGTATGGGAGGATATTAGTATGCGGAAAATATTGGTGTCCTTCCCCATGTAATTTCATTAATTATAAAGGCTAAAACTCCTCCTTTTATATTGAGGTCTGCCTTTACCAGTTATTATCTTATTAAGACAATGCTTCAAATACACCTTGAGCTTAGTGTTGAACTGCAAGCATGCTTGTGGTTCAAGATGCAGGATGCAGTTTAAGTCTGACCATACATCTTATCAATCAAGGCTGTGAGGGGTCAGAGGTGGACAGATTCTTTCTGCGTGTAGGAACCTTGATTATAAAGGGTATGGAGATTAATCAATAAAAGGAGACTGACAAAGAGCTTTCTTATTCAGCAGTTATAAGAGATATGTCAGAATCAGAGTTAATTACCTAAAGGAGTTAGTTGATAAGAAGAAGTTTCGCTTCCATAATATACACACATATTGGTTATAAAGAGAGTGGGCTTGGTTTCTGGATCATCAGGTGGTCCCTTTGCATCATCACTACAGAATCGATATGGATCAAAAATCTTATACAGGAAATTGATTCAGCAAGATTCAGCTATAGTGTGGTGGTTAGACTCGGACAGTGGACCAAGCTGTCAGTCAATATATTGAACGTATTCCTTAGGTCGTAAATTTATCATGGTATGTATTGAAGCTAGAATAGAAAACTAAAGGGAGGAAAACCTCGGTGTTATATATACACTGGGGTTAGGCAGTCCTGCACATATTTAAAACATATGCATGTAGTGTGTAGGTGTTACCCGCCCTACATCCCTTGCATCTCAGTATCGTGATTGGCGCTTATTTTCTAACAGTGACAGTCAAAGGAAAGGGCTCTAAGCATATTACTTAAAGCTGACTTTGTGAGACAAAGGATTCTAAGAATACCTTAACACTAAAAGAGAAGGTTGCAGATATTTTGAGGAAACCTTTAACGAATTTTACTGACTTGAGGGAGATGGTCCTAGGAACCCCGATTCCCTTTGGAGAATCATCAACGAATATAGTCAAAGAATACAAAGCCATCACGCAAGACTTATAGACTACTCATGAATCAAAGACTCATGATTTGTACTGTGAGTGTTAAATCCATGGTACTACACTACTATCAGTTACTGAGCAGTCGGACCCGCTCCCAAGCTTCATGATATGCTGCAATTCCGCACTTCCCCCACAAGCCTATGTGTTGGAAATATGTATGAACCTTGTAGTGCAGGCAACAAGGTTAAGACACGGACATTGACGCGAGTGCCATATGTTCCAGAGAAGCACAATAGTGCACATGAAACAAGAGGTGTGGATGCAGGATCAATGGAGTGGACAGTTGTCATCGGTTTGCGAGATTGAGAAAAAGTGACAAGGATGGAGCTCTTAGCTTAGATAAGACACGGAGAGTGAATTATGACAGAGAACTAAGCCGAATCTTTTCACTTGTTAGATTCGTTAAAGCTCAATGACACAACCGTTCCAGTTTATGAGAAGGTTTAATGGAAACTCTCAACAGTATGGACCTTCACCCAAAAGTCTATAAACCATGTTTTCTACTTATATCCATCAAAAGCTAGCTACAGACGAGGAATCTAAGATAGTTCATTTAGTATCTGACTACTACTATGAGCTATCACTATGACCTACTATAACTGATGACTGCTATGACCACTATGACCACTATGACTACTATCACCTATCACTATACATCATGGGCTCCAAAATATCCTTCGCGTACAGTCAGATGTTCTCATCAAAATAGACTTCAGTGCTACCAATAGTTACTATACGAATAGTAGCTGAGCATTGGTGTATGATTAATGAAGTTGGTTAAGGAGTGAGTGTTTTAGTATAGTGTGACTCATGGACCATTTATACCATAATTGCAAGTGATTTCAGGTGATTGACAGGCTTACTGACAGATATGTATGAGGATTTGTGGTTAGGTCTTGTGGAGCGAGGATCTAAGCAATGAAGCTCATGAAAGCAAAAGACTTATTTACAGAAGCAGAAACACTGTCAAAGTCAGTACTTTCACATTTCATCTCCTATGCACTATCAAAGCAAAAATGCGATGGACAGGTTGCTATCTCTCCACATACATTATAAAACTATATATACCGTTGATATGGTGGTGGTATATCCGAGGTATAAACAGGTAGGAATTCCTGTTTCCGAGCACTTTCCCTTTCAAACTGAATATAAGCGGTCTGTAATATTTTACGAACCGAAGGAGAAAGTTCAGGATTCCGGAGAGAATCCTGGAGCGCTCGGAGTCGAGGTCCAAGCTGTACATCCACAGTATTAGAATCATGGAAGTCATTATAAAGCAAGAGGTCCAATGAGCGAGGTGACCATTCTGACTGTTGAAGTGACTCTCTTGACTGTTGAAGTGACTCTCTTGACTGTTGAAGTGACTCTCTTGACTGTTGAAGTGACTCTCTTGACTGTTGAAGTGACTCTCTTGACTGTTGAAGTGACTCTCTTGACTGTTGAAGTGACTCTCTTGACTGTTGAAGTGACTCTCTTGACTGTTGAAGTGACTCTCTTGACTGTTGAAGTGACTCTCTTGACTGTTGAAGTGACTCTCTTGACTGTTGAAGTGACTCTCTTGACTGTTGAAGTGACTCTCTTGACTGTTGAAGTGACTCTCTTGACTGTTGAAGTGACTCTCTTGACTGTTGAAGTGACTCTCTTGACTGTTGAAGTGACTCTCTTGACTGTTGAAGTGACTCTCTTGACTGTTGAAGTGACTCTCTTGACTGTTGAAGTGACTCTCTTGACTGTTGAAGTGACTCTCTTGACTGTTGAAGTGACTCTCTTGACTGTTGAAGTGACTCTCTTGACTGTTGAAGTGACTCTCTTGACTGTTGAAGTGACTCTCTTGACTGTTGAAGTGACTCTCTTGACTCTTGAAGTGACTCTCTTGACTGTTGAAGTGACTCTCTTGACTGTCGAAGTGACGCTTTCAGTGATACTCTCAGTGATACTCTCAGTGACCCTCTCAGTGACCCTCTCAGTGACCCTCTCAGTGACTCCCTCACTGAATCCCTCACTGAATCCCTCACTGACTCCCCCACGGAATCCCCTATACCTCTATCACAATAGCTTGTATATTTAGGCATTTCAAAAGTAATATTTAAATATAATCAATTGTCAAGCCCTTTTAATACACCTGTATAAAAGTACCAATATTAAACGAAGCCAACAATTCTATAGTGCTAAATATGTCTTATATAAGAATTGCGCATGACTGGCATGCCTAGAATTTGCCGTGGTATTGTTAATCGCAGTAAATAAAAGACGCACTAGTGACTGCACATGCACGTCTACAGTTTCTTTGAGTCCGCCTTGCCACACGAGTGTAAGGCTAATTGTCTGTAGTGGGAAAGATAGAGTAGTAAGGTAAATAGTAAAATGGAGGTCACCTTAGTCACCATAGTCATAGTCACCATAGTCATAGTCATAGTCATAGTCACCATAGTCATAGTCACCATAGTCATAGTCATCTTAATCACCTTAATTTACAGGTATTCATTTCTACCTGTGGATCTCTTGGTGTAAATTATCATAGGGATTTATTATTAGCTAGGTGTATATTATTAACCACTATTTATACTTTACTTTCCTTTTCGCACAAATCTGTAAATAGCTATTATTACCCAAAGTCTTACACCCCATGTAAGAAATTGGTAATGGTTTACTTTTGATAGGAGCTTAAAATTACCTAATTTAGGAACTTAAATGAATGGATGGTGACCTATGCAACTGCCACGCCAAAGAAGGAAAGCCCATTGTATAATCCAGCATTGTATACAAGCTTCAAGCATACAGGCTGGACTGCACCCACTGCACCGCCCTACGGCCCTATCGCCCTACCCTAACTACCTCTACCTACTTCTACCTCTACCTACTTCTACCCCTACCTACTTCTACCTCTACCTACTTCTACCTCTACCTACCTCTACCTACCCCTACCTCTACCTACTAGTCTCTAGGCTCACTGTTAAACTAGTCAATTGCCATCTGAAGTCCACATTTTACAAATCCATCTTAACCCTAAACAATGTACTAATTTATTATATTTATTCCCATTGTTTCATGCACTCCGGTTAAGTTAGCATTTTAAATATGTGCAATTGCATAAAGCTTTATTTGAATGTTCATTAAAGTATAAATGACAGGTGAATGTGAAGAAGACTTAATATTAGTCAAGGGTGACAAAAATTAATATTGCATTAGTACACTGGAATGAAACGAAAGAATTAAAAATGTACTAGTTGGTGATTTATAACTTCAGTCAAGTCAGTCAAGTCTAACTTCTCATGGTCAAGACACTCGTGACTTTTACCATGATACGTATCTGCTTACGGATGCCAGAGATACATGAACATAAGGTTGACTTGACATTGTAGACTTAGTGTAAATATCCTACTTTTGTATTACATTATTATGAATATGGATAAATATTAGTAGTAGTAGTTCTTCACTTCTCACACTAGTAATAAAGCTTCTGCTTATTCATATAATTCATATACTCTTCGTCTCGTGCCTTTGGTCGGTCGCGACTACACTTGACCTGTCTTACTGGAGCACTCGCACCCGCACCCGCGCCCATTCGCAGTATCCAGTAGTATCCAGTATTTATTCGCAGTTTTCTACACGCACTAAAATGAGTTACTGTAAAATGGTGATTTATTGAGGGTGTTGAGAGTTGAGGGAGTTACACACACACACACACACACACACACACACACACTCACACACACACACACACACTCACACACACACACTCACTCACTCACATCCTACTGTACTAAGCGACTGCCAGGGCCTGCATGCCTGGTGACAGTGGTTATAATGGTACGGTAGAAATAGTGGAAGACTAAATATAGTGGATATACTGACTGTGACTGAATACTGAATACTCTGAAGTTAGATGGAGAGTAACACCCCTTTTGGTTAATTATAGGCTAGACATTCAAGACGAGCCAGACCAAAGAAGTTGCTATGCCGCCCACTAAGGTCTCTTACTGATCAACGAATGAAAATATTCCCTGGAGAATCTGCTAACAACTTAAGCAATATACCAAAACATCTTTAGGGACTGATCAATAGCAGAAACAAGATTATACTGATTATGGATGACTAGTGACTGACTGACTGACTAGTGACTGACTGACTGACTAGTGACTGACTGACTGACTAGTGACTGACTGACTGACTAGTGACTGACTGACTACTGACTGACTACTGACTGACTATTAACGATTAACTGACTTGACTCAAATCAATATTCCCTTAGTTCTTTCAGCTAAAGCTAAAGACCCTATTTAAAGGTTAAAGTCTCGTTCACTAACTATGATTGACTATGGCTGGTCATACCAAGTGGAAAATACAGTTTCCCGTCCGATAAACGTTACTCAAGCCACTTTCTATTTGTTGAGTGATAACTGACTGACTGAGGATTAAGTGACTATTAACTGATTGACTACTGACTGACTGACTCACACTCACTAACTACTAAATAACAATTGTTACTTTCATAACCTACTTTTTATCCTTTTGACTTATTCGTTGATCAATCCACTATTTGAAATCACATTTATAGACTTGCGTATGTAGGTCTTACTCCGGGTGCACCATTCACTTGTGATTGTACGAATTGTTGTATTGTGGTACTCCTATTTGTGACGATCAATGACAAGTCCGGTGAAGTTAGAGGATGGTTGTACTCCTGCTTGCTATGGTCAATGAAAATCCGGCCTGCTTTGTGAGGGTTATAAGATTCCGTGTGTGATTGGCACATGGGTAGTGTGAACCGTGTGACCCTATACTACTAGTCTATAGTCAGTAGTAGAGAGTAGAGTAGAGAGTAGAGTAGAGAGTAGAGTAGAGTAGAGTAGAGAGTAGAGTAGAGTAGAGTAGAGTAGAGTAGAGTAGAGTAGAGTAGAGTAGAGTAGAGTAGAGAGTAGAGTAGAGTAGAGTAGTAGTAAAGTAGTAAACGAGGATGTATGTCCTCCTTGCAAAACTAGTGACTGAGACTGAAACTACTATGACAGACTAAAATTACAAACTACACTATATGAGTTCTATGAGTTCTATCACTCTATCACTCTCATTCCTCTTGTCAAATATTATACGCCAATTTTAATCAAAGAAAGTGGGGTCTCCCTTATATTTTGACATTCATATTCTCTGAAAAAGACAGTCAGCATGTTGCCCTTGTAAAATTTGTGTGGATAACCAGAAAAATAAATAGTACCACACCTAGAGTAAGTAAACTACAACCTTACAAGACTGGAAGAGAAGACTAGTAGTTATGTATTATGCTATAGTGATACGATATACTATTATGTCTACATGTACTGTATGGTTATTGTCAGATCCGGTACCGTCTACCAGGGAAATCACCGTTTGGTGGACCTCCCACAGAATCAGCTAATTCTGAATTTCCTATTCTGTTGCACAGACTACTATGACTATGAGAACTATGATAGTATGGAGTGTATGGAATATGCTAAATATGAAATACTCTGATAATTCTTTTTAGTGAAGATATTCAAAATTGATGAATTAGAGCATGTGGTGGGGAAGTAGGCGGAACGACTAGTACTACTCTACTATTATTATATGGATGCTTGGACTACACTACCCTAGGACAATCACCGCTGTAGAATGTACAAGCGAAAATGAGAGATCATCTGTAGAAATACTGACTTTACTATAGTGTAGTAGTGGTAGTAGTGTAGGAGTAGTAGTTCCAGTTCTAGTAGTGGTAGTAGAGTAGTAGTTCTAGTAGAGTAGTAGTTCTAGTAGTGGTAGTAGAGTAGTAGTTCTAGTAGAGTAGTAGTTCTAGTAGTGGTAGTAGAGTAGTAGTTCTAGTACTACTAGTAGAGTAGTAGTTCTAGTAGTGGTAGTAGAGTAGTAGTTCTAGTAGTGCTAGTAGAGTAGTAGTTCTAGTACTACTAGTAGAGTAGTAGTTCTAGTAGTGCTAGTAGAGTAGTAGTTCTAGTACTACTAGTAGAGTAGTAGTTCTAGTAGTGGTAGTAGAGTAGTAGTTCTAGTAGTGTAGTAGTTCTAGTAGTGGTAGTAGAGTAGTAGTTCTAGTAGAGTAGTAGTTCTAGTAGTGGTAGTAGAGTAGTAGTTCTAGTAGAGTAGTAGTTCTAGTAGTGGTAGTAGAGTAGTAGTTCTAGTAGAGTAGTAGTTCTAGTAGTGGTAGTAGAGTAGTAGTTCTAGTAGAGTAGTAGTTCTAGTAGTGGTAGTAGAGTAGTAGTTCTAGTAGAGTAGTAGTTCTAGTAGTGGTAGTAGAGTAGTAGTTCTAGTAGAGTAGTAGTTCTAGTAGTGGTAGTAGAGTAGTAGTTCTAGTAGAGTAGTAGTTCTAGTAGTGGTAGTAGAGTAGTAGTTCTAGTAGAGTAGTAGTTCTAGTAGTGGTAGTAGAGTAGTAGTTCTAGTAGAGTAGTAGTTCTAGTAGTGGTAGTAGAGTAGTAGTTCTAGTAGAGTAGTAGTTCTAGTAGTGGTAGTAGAGTAGTAGTTCTAGTAGAGTAGTAGTTCTAGTAGTGGTAGTAGAGTAGTAGTTCTAGTAGAGTAGTAGTTCTAGTAGTGGTAGTAGAGTAGTAGTTCTAGTAGAGTAGTAGTTCTAGTAGTGGTAGTAGAGTAGTAGTTCTAGTAGAGTAGTAGTTCTAGTAGTGGTAGTAGAGTAGTAGTTCTAGTAGAGTAGTAGTTCTAGTAGTGGTAGTAGAGTAGTAGTTCTAGTAGAGTAGTAGTTCTAGTAGTGGTAGTAGAGTAGTAGTTCTAGTAGAGTAGTAGTTCTAGTACTACTAGTAGAGTAGTAGTTCTAGTAGTGGTAGTAGAGTAGTAGTTCTAGTACTACTAGTAGAGTAGTAGTTCTAGTAGTGCTAGTAGAGTAGTAGTTCTAGTACTACTAGTAGAGTAGTATCAGTTCTTATACTTATTACATTGATTATAGTCGTCCCTAACCTCAGTCGCTCGCGACTCCCCTGGGGTTCACTCGAGCGCTCACAGTAACCATTCGCAGTAAACATCGCAGTCTTGTACACGCACATTGTCTTGGCCAGTTACACCGCGCACTTGCACTAAAATGAGTATCTGTAAAATGGTGATTTAATTGAGGGAGTTGAGGGAGTAGTAGTACGCACACACACACTCAATACACTACGCTACACCGAGCTCTCCATATATTCTTCCTCCGTCTATCTAAGCTAAGTGTCTATTCCTGTTAATTAGGTATATCGATAATGCGAGCTCCCCTTATACATTGGAGTTATCCTTTGACCATCAGGTTCCGCTCACAATGTAACCACATAGAGATTCAACCGTGGTGTTAGCCAGTCCCGTTTAAGCTATACAATCTGCTCCCTTTTTCTCTTAACCCCCTTCAACACCCGCTTCCGTTATCCGTGTTTCGTAAACGACTGCATCATACATACCCTGATTCAGCACTATGCTTCTCTGTAATATGGCACTAGCGTCAGTGTCTGTGTGATAACCTTGAAGTGAAGTAATCGAACGTTACCTGAAGTCCCAGGTTGATACAGGGCATATTTCCAAGAGTAGTGGTAGTGGTAGTAGTTCTTGCTAGGATCTGACGCCAGAAAGTCAATTATCCAGTGCCAAATGTCCATGTTTAAAAATTCATGTTATTCTTTGGCCACCAGTCTCTCAGTCTACTCTATAAACCATACATACCCAGACCACAATGCTAAGCTACTAGTAATATCAAACTTATCTTGATGTGTATCTGACACCATGATCTCTTATTAGGTCATACCACCAAGACAAGACGTTAGATGTCATCTCAGTTTCGTAACATTTTTCAGTTGAGCTCAGTGTCAGTCTCCCAGTCTTATCCTTAGTCCAAACCAATCCCAACTAAACCTCATCCTAAAGTCAAAGCACTGGTGACCAAACCAAGCCCAACTAAACCTCATCCTAAAGTCAAAGCACTGGTGACCATACCAGTCTCCTAGCACTCCTAGCACTCCTGCACTCTGGTAAACCCTGCAAAGCATCTACCAGTCTCATGCTAAGGCGCGGCATCACCCCACAGAAAAAATCAAATTTCGCCTTTATTGGTAGTTTCCTGCACCGCGCACCACTTGCGCGTAGTACTAATACTAGTAGTATTAGACTACTAGTAGAAGGACTTCGCGCCTCAAAATTATTAGTGTTTCTTTTTGTTGATAATGTGTTTTCGCACCATGGAGACTAATTCTGCCTTGCCCAACTTGCACTCCTCGCACCATGAGTAACTTCCCCTAACTTATATTGCCAACCGATCTACACCTACATATATTTGTGTTATAAGAATTGATAGAGATTTGTTATTATTATGGAGAGATTCTGCTAATCCAGAACTGCAGTTATACCATTGATAATCCAGAAATCGGACCAGACCCTCACAGAGCCAGAACCAGACCAGCAGAATTCCCACATAATCCAGAGTCAATTGATAATTCCTGAAATATTTGTGTTATATCATTGATATTCCTAGAAATTTCTGTGTTATACCATTGAGGATTCAGAAATCCTGTTATACTATTGATAAACCAGAGATCCTCGATAATCAAGAGATCAAATTATACCAATTGATAGAGATCATGTTATATCATTGATATTGGGAGATTCTGCTGAACCATTGATAATAAGGAGATCCCGTTATAGCAGATATTCTGTTATACCATTTTTGATCCAGAGGTCAAGTTATATCAGTTGATAAAGGTCAAGTTATATCAGTTGATAGAGATCCTATTACACCTTTGATCATCCAGAGATGCCGTTAAACCAATTGATATTCTAGAAATCTCGTTATACCATTGATAAACCAGACATTTTGATAAACCAGAGATCCCCGATAATCAAGAGATCAAGTTATACCAATTAATAGAGATCATGTTATATGATTGATAATCGGGAGGTTATACCATTGATCATTGAGAGATTCTGTTATACCATTTATGATCCAGAGATCGTGTTATACAATTTATGATCCAGACATCGTGTTATACCATTGATCATCCACAGATTATATCATAATGATCCAATTAGCCGTAAATCCCTTCCACTGACTCTTGATAGTGTGGTGCCTTGCGGTGGTTTATGGAACACGTTTAAGAAGAAGCTGGAGAAATTGGAGGATTTGGTCGGAGGGATACTTTTATTGGCTCTTGCAAGCTAGAGGTTCCGGGTAAGAGCAATCTTGATTGATTGTTAATTAAAAACACTGAGATTTGGTGCTCTGAAAGCTATGTGAAGTTCCACTACCAGTGATCAATTTAGTGATGATTCAGATTCAGAGTAGAAGCCAAAATGACAGAAACAAGACCGGATTAATTTAAGGTGTTTGACTCCGCTCAGATATTATTATGATGCCAGATATTCAAAAAACCTAATTATGAAAGGTATTATTTTGTTGAAATGAGGTTACCATGATGTGCAAGGAAATATAAAGCCAGAAGTCTTTTCACATTTACTTTCCAAGGCGAAGAAAAGTATAACTAGTACTTTTTGAAGATCCACTTGCCTTGAATGGAATTGCAAAGGTTCAAGGAAACTTGTGAAGAGATGCTTTCAAGATGTACCAGACATGACAGAGAAGGAGAAATTCTGCATCATCCCCAAGACTGCAGACTTGGGCCTCTGTAAAATTGGTCATGGACGCACTACCAGGGTATTTAGACATGATTCACTACAAGTTGACGTGTCATGAGCAGGATCAAAGCTTATTCCAAAAAGAGAACCGATACAAATCTACGGCAGGGCAATTCAAATTGACAAGAAAAGCATAGCTGGACTTGAGAAAGAATCCTTGGAGACCACATGCAAGATATTTTCTCCCGCCAACAAAAGCCTGAAACCAGAAGCTCAGCAGGTGTTTGAAGAAATTCTGAAATCAGAAAAGTACTGTGCAGTATTTCTTATACTGTATCTTAGAACCATCTGGTACAACTAGTCTACTACTAGTCTACTAGTCTACTACTCTACTGTGGATAGTAGAGTAGTAGTCAATACCAATCCAATAGTAAACTTGAATCTAATATAGTTGGTACTCAGGTTTGTATCAAAAGAAAAGGCTCTAGAGACATGGGAGTTCACAATGATTATTCATATACTTCAGTGGCTGGTCTCGTGACGATCTAAACGAAAACGAACAATGTGAAACTCCGGTATATAGTGTAGTAAATAGTTTATTTTGATTCTTGATCATAGTAGCTTGATTTGTCCAAGGGAAAATCGCACTACGGAGTCACAACGACGCTGGCCAAGACTGGAGTAGACTGGCAGTCACCACCCATTACTCACACGCGAATTTCCCACGTGACTCTCCACATGATGCCTCGTGACTCTCCACATGACGCCACGTGACTCTCTACATGACTCCACACGCAATTTCCACAACTCTCCATTCCTCTCCGCCCTACACCACAATGACAGCAGTATTGCCGCCAGGGCTTCAGAACACCAAAACCCCTACTCCAGAGGCCGAGCCTAATCCAATGGATAAGTTCGGTTTAAAGGGAATTTCTTCCCTTGTCAAATTGGAAGACAGTGACCAGAATAACTTTGCCATGGGTCAAAACCCCAATTTTATGGGGCTTGATTTATCGCCAGAAAGTCAGGTGCTTAAATATTTGCCATCGCCGTGGCAAGAAACTTCGCGGTCAGACGTGGAGCCATATTTTAATCTTGACGAGACCATTTTGCAGAAAAATATTGTGCCTAAGCCGGAACCCTGTGATTCCAAAATCTCGTCATTTTCGGATGAAACGTTATTCTACATTTTTTACTCTAAGCCGCGTGACACGCTTCAGGAATATGCAGCAAGAGAGCTTGTGGCGCGCAACTGGCGTTACCACAGAGATATCCAGGTATGGCTTACCAAGGATAGTAATGTAGAGCCGGTTCTAATCAGTCCGGATGTGGAAAGGGGTGTTTATGTGTTTTTTGATCCCCACAACTGGGAGAAGATCCACAAGGAGTTTATATTGCATTATTCTTCTGTTCAGGCATGAACTGCTTGAATTTTTACTGGAATTACTGACTAGTTTAGAGATGGACTAGTAGTAGTTTAAGGACTGAGACTGGGACTCCTATTTTACAGACAGAGATTACTAGTTTCCAGGACTACACTGGGATTTACGGGTTTACTAGGACTACTAGTTTCCAGAACTACAGACTAGGACTCAGACTGGAAAACCAGTTTCGAGAACTACCTATTGATATTATTTCACTTGTCGATGAATCATCTACTCCATATATGTGGAATCCAAGTCTGGTTCACTACCATTCAATGGTTTCAAAAAGATGAATGATTTTCTTGTTGTGAAACATGGACTAAAGGTTAGGGAATTTCGACTGAATACTTTTAGTCAGCGTGATGGAGACGTCATGTTTTCTAAAGGTCTATCCTATAAGGTCTATTCTACGATGGTCTTTTCCGTCATACTCCTACACTCTATTATGACCAATCAAAGGTACCTATATGTTACAAGTTCCGAATAAAGCTGGTCTAATAGTCCCCATTAAGGGAATCATAAGAGCAATTCAGACTTCAGCCTGGAATGTACGGGTTTCATTGACTGTTCTATTGCTGTAGTGCCAGGCTCAATGGTAAGCAATGTTCATATTGCTATGTACATAAAGAATAAGTTAGTAGTTAAAGCTTATAGAAGAAAGCAAAGTACTAAGCTAATAAGCTTTTCCATTGGATTCACTGACTTCTTATTGGTTACCAGCAAAGAACCATATGGAAATGACTTTTATGTCCAGTAGGATATACTCAATGACATACTAATGGTCATGAGAGTAACATAGAGGAAATTTGAACAACTGCTTCCATACGTTCGTGAGGATTCCGAGTCATCAATACATCTCTTATGAGTAGATTGAGATAGTGAAACTAGTCTTGAGTGTTCATCTTAGTCTGAGTCATCCGAGTCTTATTTCACTCTTAGTCTCACTCTTAGTCTGTGTTGATCTGAGTATTGACAATCTCTCTTCCCAATCTTAGTCTGAGTCTTATTTCACTCTCAGCCTCAATCTTAGTCTCAGTCTTCATCTCTTTCTTAATATCACTCTTTGTCATCTCAGTCTTCATTCAGTATTGACAATCTCTCTTCCCAATCTTAGTCTCAGTCTTAGTCTCAGTCTTCATCTCTTTCTTAATATCACTCTTTGTGATCTTAGTCTTCATGTCACCCTTAGTAATCTCTCACACAGTGATCTCAGTCTCTATCTGAGTCATCATCAGCCTTCACCAGTGATAAGCTCAGTCTTGACCATGATGTCAGTCTTAGTCTTCATCTCAGTCATATTCACTCTTAGTCTGACTCTGTCTTCTCTCTTAGTAATCTATCAGCCTCTTCTCAATCTTCAACCCTGTGGCTTACTCCTTTGAGTAGATGACCTTATCCACCTTCACTTCTCCCAGAACATAGGTGTAAATGTAAAGTGTACACCTAGATGATTTCGTATCCAAAAGACAAAATGATGGTATGGATGAGGAGTAAAGACTCTCATCAAACTCATGGTCCATATTTTCTTCTTTCTTCCCAAGTTCATCTCGTTCGTTCCTCTTTGATTCCCCATTTGACTCCGTCTCCCCCTTTGACTCCGTCTCCACCTTTGACTCCGTCTCCCCCTTTGACTCCGTCTCCTCATTTGTCTCCGTCTTTCCCCTTCTCTCTGTATCCAATTCATCCATGTTCTCCGACTCCGATTGTTCATTATCCAGAAATTCTTCCTCCTCCTCCGGCCAAGCCATAGAAAATGCACCCGTAGCACTTCCTGGATTAATAAAAAATTTGCCATCAAGCGTGTATGCCTCCACACGGTGCGTTCCACCCCAAATCAATACATCTACATCGATTTCACGTGCAAATGCCAATAACAGCAACGGATCATTCTGAGGAACGATCTGGTGGCCGGAAGTAAACCCAATACGAAAATTGTCCGCATTTACCACGCGATAAAACGGAATTGGCTCGTTTTTACCGCCCAAATGCTGTAATTGCTGTGAAAGAATGGCCTCGTCATCGAATTCTCCACGTACAACATGTAACGATGGCGAAAGCTCGTGGAGAAATCGGACAGTTCCTACAGACTGCGTTATGTTACCCAAACAAAGCACTTGGGAAATTTTGCTATTTGAGGGAACATTGGGGGCGTTGGGAGCTAGGAGCTTAGTAAACTGCGGAGGAAGTGCAACTACCCTATCGGGTATGAAGAGGTCACCAATTGCTAGTGTTAGCATTTGTTTGTAATGATGTTTTGGTAAATGAAAGGATAATGAACTATAGTATTAACGGCGGGTATTACTAGGGGAGGAGGAGGAGGAGGGGGGGTCTCAATATGATTTCGCTCCCTCATATATTTGGTACTGCATACACCCGCTCACGTGCTCCACGCACCAAATGTTTCGAAATCATAGTGAGAGCATCGTTCGTATTAACTCACATGAAAATGACCTAGGCTCGGCCGTATTGTGCAGATTGCTGGTAATACTGACCGCCATTTGCATTTGCCTGCTGACGTTGTTGCTCCTGCTCGTCCTTGGAGAATATCTTGTCCAAAACTTGAGGGTAGTTTCTGAAGATCTCGTCAAACTTGTCTCTGTTCGTCATCTGGAACACCTCAGGGTCACGGGCCAATGCCACGAAGAAGGTGGAGATTCCCGACTGAATCACCGTCAACGAAATACGCGATACCTGGCCCGCAATGATAAAACTAAATGCCATTACTGGCACATAAAAATTGCCATTGGCGTTGTATGCCGGTTTGGTAAATCTCAAGTACAAGTATGAGAATAACGTGGCCACGTATGCAACGAAAAGCGAGTAGAAGTTGCATGATGTGTTGACAAAACAGTCGTTTATCAAAACATCCATGCCCTTGAAGCGAAGCAACTGAAAAGTTTCTTTTGCTGACGCAATGTAGCTCTTTCCGTAAAGAGCAAGGTACACATAGGCGTAATGATTGAAGTAGCGAACAAGCCACTCAACAAAGCTCAAAATAGCATCCAAAATGAGGAGTCCACATCCAGCACAGAAGTCGCCGCTGTTGAAAGCGTCTTGCTTCAATGTACGAATGATTCCCCGAATCAATTGAAGAATCGACGTGATCAATGAACCAAAGCAAATCGACCCAAAACAGTTGGTCATTGCTCTCTTAAATGCGCCCAAAGCTGGCCATTTGGGCTCGCCCTGGTCAGACCCGGAAAGGTAGTACCAAGTGCCGTAGACACCAGAAATAGTCACGTGGATGATGTTCTTGATCACCTCGGAGATGTAGTAACCTGCAAAGAACACAAAGACCAAAGCTCCAATCAAACTCCCCCGCGAGCAAGCGCCTCCATTGATACTACATCCTGGATTTCCTGTGTGAGGTGAGTATTTGATGTAAGTGGCCACAATAACCATGGAAAGAAAAGCAGAGAATAAGCCAGAAACAAGCAAGCCAATGGCAGATGTCACGAGGGTGGACTTGTACCTTTTCATGACATCGATTGTGATTTCCAAAACATTGGCACTGAAAGGAATTCTACTTCTGCAGCTCCAATAGCACCATGCCGAGATCAAAGTAAACACCAAAAACACAATTGCTGCGGAGTAGTACTTCATGACGAAGTAGTAGATGGCGGATCCAAGACCGAGAATAACATTGAGGATAAGCCCCGAGGTGATGAAGAGCTTAGCATTGACTCTTGCAAATAATAACACCAAAAATGAAAGCACCACGGAGATCACAATCACAAAGCCAAACAAGATGGCGGTGTTAGAATTAAAAGTGAAGGAGTTAGGCGAATTGTACACAGAACCTCCCTGGAACGACCAGGTTTGTTTCATGGCATTTAAAGTAATTCCACAAAGCGCCAAGAACGCAATCACCACCAAGAAGAAAAAAATAGCAAAAGGCACATCGTTGAGGCGAGGTTTCCGAACTTTGAAAGCCTGGTCGTAATCCTTGGAGGGTTCTGGCTTCTCTTCATACTGGAAATCCTGCTGGATTTCTGGGTCTGATGAAGGCGGAGGGATTGAGGGCCGATTGTAGCTCATGCTTAGCTTAAATAATATCAAGAAAGATTTCGAAAAGGGGTTGAAAATGTCAAGAAAAATCCAGGCTTCAATAATAAGAGTCAGGTGCGCATAGTTTAAAAGCTAAAAGAGCAAACAAATAGCGCGCAAACTTATATCCAAACTTTATTATGGTGAAGAAACGGCTAAAGCAACCGGCGCTGCATTCAGGACCTTCCGCACATGATGTTCTTATTTTTAGCAGCCACCATTGAGATATCTTTCCAAAGGTTTATCGTGGTGATGAAAATAGAAGAAACATTAGGACCAGGTTCTTTCAGAGTCCGTTGGAAAAGAAACCAAGAGTCCGGAAGAGTCCGGAAGAGTCAAGGAACCAAGAGTCACGGAACCAAGAGTCATGGAACCAAGAGTCAAGGAACAATACCAAGAAATGAATACCAAGAGCCATCAATTATACTTTTTCCTTTGCTAAGGTCTCACTATTTCCCAAATTTTTTGAGATAAAAGGGAGGAGGGCGTTGGTTTTATACATGGAATTGCGGGGAAGTGAGGGGGGGTGGCAAATGGCTGTAATTCGAGATTCACGCATGCGCACTATTAAAGGCCCCCCTTTTCCTTGTATTTACAATAGTGTGTTGAGACAGCTTAGTGCGGATACGTCACGTGGAATTAAGAAGACCATAACAAGCGATAAATAAATTGCGGAAATAATCGGATAATGTTAAAGGATCCTTGCTCACAATAATGTGGTTTTTACTGCATCCATCACCCTCTGAGTCTTTTGAATGAAGATCCTTATCAGTACCGTTGGAAGTTGGACTACCGTTTCTACATTGAGAAAAACAGAAATAAGTGAAGGATGATAGTAGATGATATATTGTGGTACTCTACAATCTAGACTATCTAGTGATATAGTAATACTAGAGTATTAGTATATTAAGATAATTGATACTGACAGACGATACCACGATACTAATTATGAAAATTATCAATGTCAAATCTCAAAATTATAGTTACTTCCTGGAAACCCAAGAGCAATTGTGGTTGAGTTGGTATTGAGGGAGTCTTGACTCAATAAGAAACCTTTCATTTTTTTGCAGTTTATTGACTAAGAGTCTATAAATTTCGAGATAGGTGTCGAGTTAAAAACTCCGACTAGAGAAGAGCAAGTGGGGAGTGAAAGAACGTTGTGATGACCTCCGTCAAGCGAAACTTAAATTGGTTGATAGAAGGGATTAAAATAAGCCATGTTCAAGCGAGTTGAATCCAGCGTTAGCGGGAACATGTGGAGATTGGAGGGCAGATTGGAGGGGAGAGGGAGGGCAGATTGGAGGGAAGAGGGAGGGCAGATTGGAGGGGAGAGGGAGGGCAGATTGGAGGGGAGAGGGAGGGCAGATTGGAGGGGAGATTGGTAGGTTCAGTAATAGAACCGAGCTTTTGAATCCGCATGAGCTGCCAATGGCATACGCGATGGATGAAGTTTGGGGATGGTCCCAAATAACTCCGGCATTGTGCATTCCAAATAGATGTGCTTGACCTTTTGTTCAATCCGTTCCAAGTCGAGAACTTCCCATGGCGCAACAATGGGCAACAAATGGTAGGGTATGTTGAAGTGATATCACAGGAGTTGTGGAAGGTTGTCTTGAGTTTCTCCAGAAGAGCCCCAAACCCGAACACCCGCTGTCTATGAACATGTCAAAATCCATCACTAAGTTGGACTTGGTCCTGTATTCAGCTGTGAATACTGCGTTCTTGTACTGATGGGGATACTGACGGGTGTAGGGCAGAGGACTTGGGTGAGCAATTGGGTGACTGACCACTGACTACTATTCTACTACTGACTGACCACTGACTACTATTCTACTACTGACTGACCACTGACTACTATTCTACTACTGACTACTCCCTAATACTACTATTCTACTACTGACTACTCACTAATACTACTACTCTGAAGTACATGAAAAAGTACAAGAACATGAAGAACTACTACTCTACTACTATTTATTAGTATTTCATCCCTCATGCCTATCACCCATGGCACAAATCACCTACATCGTGTCATCACACGTCAATTGCCATAGACCCTCACAGCAGGGGGTAACGCTCTCACCAGAATTGTCATTGACCCTAAAATGAGTGCAACGGCAATTGAGCCATTCCGTACTCTCACACGCGAGTGGTTTCCCGGAGACCTACATACCCAAGTCTATATAAGCCCCGGATGCCCATTAATTGGGAACCATGAACGAATAAAGCGAGTTTAATTGTTATTATTTTATTGTTTAGTGTGCAGTGTGAGTGTGACTCCCTCAATTAAATCACCATTTTACAAGTACTCATTTTAGTGCGTGTAGAAAACTATGGTGCGAATGGTGCGAGTGTGAATGCGTCCAAGGCAAGAGATGTCGCGGCGAGCACGCTAGAATACCGACTAGTCAATCAATGTACTGTGTATGAATGATACATGTGAATCAAGAGCTAAACTAGAATTAGTGTTTGACTCTACTATGAACTACTACTAGTGGTATTGAACTACTAATAATGAGTACTAGTGATATTGAACTACTAATAATGAGTACTAGTGATACTGAACTACTAATAATGAAAGAGATAGAGATACTACTAGTGATAGTCATAGTACTCCAACTCATAGGATATTCTACTACCTCACTACTAAGAAGAACAACTAGCACTACTCTATACTGACTATTATCAATCTAAAGATGGTATAAGAACTAGTAGTAGAGTAGTAGAGTAGAGTAGTAGAGTAGAGTAGTAGAGTAGAGTAGTAGAGTAGAGTAGTAGAGTAGAGTAGTAGAGTAGAGTAGTAGAGTAGAGTAGTAGTAGTAGAGTAGTAGAGTAGTAGTAGAGTAGTAGTAGAGTAGTAGTAGTAGAGTAGTAGAGTAGAGTAGTAGAGTAGTAGTAGTAGAGTAGTAGAGTAGAGTAGTAGTAGTAGAGTAGTAGTAGTAGAGTAGTAGTTCTTGAGTACTTGAGTTCTTGAGTTCTTGAGCTCTTCACATTGACTAGTGCTCGCGACTCGACATGGTCTCACTCGAGCGCTCGGTCTCATCCCCATTCGCAGTCATCCATTCGCAGCCATGTACACGCACTTGCTCTTGGTCACTACACCGCGCACACGCACTAAAATGAGTATTTGTAAAAAGGTGATTTATTGAGGGGACTTTTGTTTGAGTAGTACATTCATACACACTCACACACTCACTCACTCACTCACTCGCACATTCACACACTCACTCACTGACTCACTGACTCACTGACTCACTGACTCACTGACTCACTGACTCACTCATTCACACACACACACACACACTCTCTCTCTCTCTCTCACTCTCTCTCTCTCACACTCTCTCTCTCACTCTCACTCACTCTCTCTCTCTCTCTCTCACTACTAAATACTAACAACAATAATAATAGAGTAGTTCTTGTCTGGTTCCTCTTTCTGTTCATATTCTTTTTGTATTTCTTGTTCTTCTTGTTCTTCTTCTGGTAATTCTAGAGTAGTAATTCTTGTTCTTATAGTTCTTGATATTTTACTTCTCTAATGTACTACTTAGACTACTACTTAGACTAGATATATATACTTATACTACTTGTACTTTAGAGACTACTTAAACTACTTAGGTTTTGACACTGGGTTAGCCTTTAGTAGTAAGAGTAGTAGTAGTGTTGAGGTAGTAGAATTCCTATGAGTAGGAGTACTATCACTAGTAGAAGTAATATCTCTATGATTTCTCTAGTAGTAGTTCATAGTAGAGTAGTACAGTAGTTCTAGTTTACCTCTTGATTGACATTTATCATTCATACATACAGTACATTGATTGAGTAGTCGGTATTCTAGCGTACTCGT
>NLAU01000619.1:669-28308 GCA_002370875.1 Metschnikowia arizonensis
TACTCTAGTGTAGTCAATAGTCTACTCTAGTGTAGTCAATAGTCTACTCTAGTGTAGTCAATAGTCTACTCAATCTACCCAATACTATCAATCGGAAATTCCACTACTACACTGAAGAAGTACAAGAACAACAGAAAGAACTACTACTCTACTATTTTTATTATTACATTCTTTATGATTGTTCAGTACTTCTAAAACTCTGTTTATTGGTGGATGGATTCCTAAGTGGGATTCCTAGGGTTTATATAGGCTTTTGGGGCTTTTGCCAAGCTATTGTTCGAACCTACGACCCAAAACGCATAGGGTCCAAACGGCTGTTGGTTCCTAATAATACACGCAGTCGTGCATGTAAGGATTAAGAGCACAGGTTTGCCGTTTGGACCCTGCTTTGTCATGGTCTATGGCAATTCCTCAACTGATCGCACATGGTAGGTGGTTTCTCCCATTGGTAGTGCGATACCCAATTATATTATATTAATATTTTATTTTATTTTATTATATTGTTTCTATTTATTCATGGATGGTTCCTCAGAATGAGGAATCCTTGAGTCTTATATAGAAAAGCAGGGAAGTTCCGAGATTGAGACGACGCGCCTCATCTGCTTGGGATCGCCTCATCTACTTGGGATCGCCTCATCTGCTTGGGATCGCCTCATCTGCTTGGGATCGCCTCATCTGCTTGGGATCGCCTCATCTGTATAACCATCATCGGTAGAAATCTCCGATGATTAGAGAGAAGAGCGATCCCATTGTTCCATTTGTCAAGGTCTATGACAATCCCACGTCTGATCGCACATCATAGGTGATTCTTACTCCCATGGGTAATACCCATGGGGGATCTGACATCCCCCAGCTGCGAATGTCGATCTGTCAGTGGGCTATAGGGAGTCCGTGTTTACGAGCGTATGCTTCGTATAATTGGGGTGCCGTTGTTTGGAGCTGTCCTGCTCGTACTTCGATAATTTCTCCTTCTGGGAATGCGGCCGAGCTGCGACAACGTACCGATAAACACCCTTTTAGGCCAATGTCCGAGGGTAGTGGGGTAAAATATTCGTCTGGGATTGATTTCGCAAGACCTAATTGACTGATGTGGAAAGTAGTGTTTCCTTTGTATTGAGGAGGCATCGCGAGTTCGTAATTCACTGGCGAGTGCACTTTAGCAATCTCGAACGGTCCGGAGAACTTGGATCGAAGTTTCGGGGAAACTTTTCAATTTTGAGCGTCCGGAAGGCCTGAGAGACAATTGATGTCTACATAGACTTGTTGGCCTGCTTCGAAACGAAGGTCCTTGCGTTTCCGGTCGTAGTAGAATTTCGCTTTCTCGAAGGATGCTTGATGAGCAGCTATGGCGGTTTGGAGTGACCTATCCAAATGTTCTGTGAGGTCGGTGGCACCGCGGTGTAGTGACCTATCTGGAACAGGAAAATCAAAATTTTCTGGGGCTGTAGGAATGTATCCGAGATCCACTTCAAACGGAGATTTTCCTTGAAGTGAAGTGGATGACTGTGCGTTTAGCACGTATTCTCCCGCGGCTAGGAGGAGCGGCCACTCGGAGTTCGTGTAGACGTAAAGACGGAGATAAGTTTCAACTAGTTTGTTTCAATTTTCCACCCGGCCATTGAATTGTTGGTGGCGGGCGACGGAGAGGTGAGAGTCGATCCGTACAAGGCTCAATACAGACTGAAACATCTCGCTGGTGAATTGTGGGTGGTCGGACTGGATAGACGAAGGAAGTCCGTAAAGAGGAAAATAATCGTAGAAAGTATGTCGGCCATGGTTTGGCCGGAGAACTCTCCCAGTACCGGATAGAGATGGACTCTATTGGAGAGTTTGTCCACGATGGTAAGAATCGGGACAATGGGAAACCGGTGATGACATCGGTAGCGATGTCAGTCCAGCGACCTTTAGGAGTGTTTGGTTGTTGGAGTAATCCTGCTGGTCGCGATGTTGTAGGTTTGGTTCTGGTGAGGGTGAGTTTCATTTGTGGAAAAGCCTAGTTGGCCTGGATGGCCTTGAGCCAGCGTTTGATGCCTGGGTGACCGGCAGCCGTCGAGCAGTGGGTTTGGTGAAGGAACTCTGGCAATGTGGAGCGTGGGACACATAAACGATTTCCGTTCTAAAGAAGACCTGTGGCGTCATCGAGGGTGTAGCCCGGCTTGAGAGCTGAGGATGAGTATGACAATTCCACGTCTGATCGCACATCGTAAGTGATTTTTACTCCCATGGGTAGTGCGGTACCCATGGAGGGGATCTGACAGACCCTATTTAAAGGTTAAGGTCTCGTTCGTTATCGCAATTAAGCAGACAAATCACTTCACCAACTAAACACCATGTCAAAATCAAGAAAGAGCTCTCAATCTGTCAATAATGTATCAATTCCTTAGTTTTAGTCAGAATCCAACTTTTTGAGGTCTTGATACGACCTTGGCTTATAAATCGGTTAACCTCAGCAATTTGGACCGAAACACCGTGTATAAGACCAGATTGATTAATCTCCGAGACGGCGCTTATATGTGCGTAGCCAGTCCGGAATATCAAATCAATCTCTGTAAGTAGACACCTCATTTATCACATCGCCAAGACCAGATTCCCCATAGCCTTGTATAAGGAATCTATTCTTAAAAGCGACTATGACACTTGTAAAAGACCTTAAGGTCATGATTTCAGCACCAAGCGCCGCCAGAAACAATGCTTTGGCGTTCGGATCTAAAATTTCAAATGCTTCACAGTAGTCTTCATAAATCTAATAATTTCCCAGACTATTGAATCCTTGCTTGATGTGTATACCATATGCTTTGTGAATTCTTCACCGTGGTGCATAAACATTGAAGTCCACATTGAAGACCATTTGAACTGGAAAGAATTTGGTGCAGTGCCATTATGGATCCATAAACCGAATAAATCCGGGGATAAAGAGCTTTGGGCGAAGATTGAAAGTGAAGCAATTTAAAGTTTTAACATGTTGCGCAGTAGCCTTGTGGAAGGAAGATGACACATCCTCGTGAGTAAGGAGACTTAGTCATGTGAAGTTCATTCTTAAAAATTGGGTTTCCTTTGGATAAACCCGTCAAGTCAAAGTTTTTGGTGATGATCTCTACCAACAATCCATAAAAATCTTTCTACCCGTCAAGTCAGCATCTCCTTGAGGTCCTTCGATGACAAATCTTCCCCAAGGCTGGATGCGATAGACGGTTTTGGCATGCAATAAGTTGGCAGCGATGGTTCTCTTGATGATCTTCTCGAATATATGTTCTTTCTCGAGTCTTCTGTGGAAAAAGTCTTCAGAGGTTGGATGGAGATCTCGTATATTCTCAAAGGTTTGACAGCACCGTTATCTTTATTTCACCTGGGTCTTTTTTCAGGTCTCAACCATTCCAACTCACCGGATGTCTTGTTCAACAATAAGATGGTTAATGGCAACTTCTTCAGTGGCGTAAACAAATATGATACCTTGGTCACGCGCACGTAACTCCTCCAAGGCCTAAGAACGTTACAGGTGTTGTAGTCGAACCTCTTTTCGGAATATGCATTTATGGATTTGGGACACGGCAATTTTGTGAGCAGATGTTGGCAATGTGATTTCTGAGGGGACCAATGATGAATGCAAGTATTTTAGTAGGAGACCCTTTTGAGGATTTTGACAAGCGATCAAAACAAGCTCTGGTAGTGAGTCAATGGGAATATTAACCAGTCTGGGTCAATGGGAATATTACCCAATCTGGTATCAGTCAATGGAAATATTAACCAATCTGGTATCAGTCAATGGGAATATTAACCAATCTGGGTCAATGGAAATATTAAACAATCTGGTATCAGTCAATGGGAATATTAACCAATCTGGTAGTGACCCAATGGGAACATTAACCAATCTGGGCCAATGGAAACATTAACCAATCTGGGCCAATGGAAACATTCTGGTACTCCTTCCACTAAGCGCTATAAAATACTATCCTCAAATCGCAGTCTTTTTCCGCAGTGTAATATGACTTTTATCTACTACCGAATACTCACGGATGAGCGTGCGCGCACCAGGAAATTCTCAAGTATACAACAAGCAATCTACACTTAAGCTAACATTTCTTCCACGGTACATCAGCCAATCACAAAAGCATGAGTTCTCGAAAACTACAACAGGAGTTCGATAAGCTCCAGAAAAAAGTGGCAGAAGGATTACAACAATTCGATGAAATCCATGATAAAATTGCCGCCACAGATAACCCCAGTCTCAAAGACAAATTGGAAGGAGACCTCCGTAAGGAAATCAAAAAATTGCAGCGGTCGCGTGATCAGGTGAAGCAGTGGTCGGGGGATCTGAGTAATAAGCTTGATCGCAGCGCGTTACAAGAGAGTCGGAGCCGCATTGAAAATGCCATGGAACGGTTTAAGGAGGTGGAGAAGATTTCCAAGTTGAAACAATTCTCCAATGAGGGATTGGAGATGCAGACCAAGTTAGGCGCGCGGGGGTTGGATGAAGCCAAGAAGAATGAGGCTGTACGTTACATAACTGAAGCTTTGGAGGAGTTGAATCATCAATCGGAGCTTCTTGTGGCTGAAACTTCCCTGCTCCTGCATAAGAAGAAGTCTCCTGCTACTCAGGCGGTTATGGATGACTTAGCCATGAAGATGGAGAGGAATAATCGTCACATTGCGAAATTGGAGTTGATTCTTCGGAACCTTGATAATGATCAATTAGCTCCTGAGCGTATTGATGATATTAAGGATGATTTGGATTATTATCTTGAGAATAACCAGCTGCCTGATTTTGTTGAGTATGATGATTTCTATGATACTTTAGAGTTGGATGAGTTGTTAGAGGTGATAGCTTATGATGACCATGTTTCAATTCAGAGGGAAAAGACTGATGTGAAGAATCAAAAACATCAAGACTCGAAGTTCCAAAAACAAAGTGATGTTAGAAGTGATAGAAGTGATAGAAGTGATGCTAGAAGTGATGCTAGAAGTGATGCTAGAAGTGATGCTAGAAGTGATGCTAAAACTGACCCCAAAACTGATGCTAACACTGACCCCAAAACTGACCCCAAAACTGACCCCAAAACTGACCCTAAAACTGACCCTAAAACTGACCCTAAAACTGAAAAGTTCCAAAAAGATCTAGACTCAAAATCTTCAAAACCTGTCGTGTCCCTTAATGCTGCTGCCCCTCCTCCAAATTCTTGGGCAAACTCCCAACCACTCCATGCCTCAAGAGGTCACTCGGCTCCATCTTCTTCGTCAGCTCCCAATTCGGCCCCCCATGCGGCCACTGTGCCCTCTACAGCTCCTACGTCCGGCAGAGCTCCTCCTCCGGGCTTGGACCCCCATTCCAAACCTTCAACTCCCGGTCCGGCCACTTTCCCCCAAGGTGCTCCTGGACTAAGAACCCCAGTATCAAGAACTACTGTGGCTGATGAATTGAAAAAGAAGGCCATTGTGCAGGCCGCGTCCAACGATGTGGAAAAAATCCACTCCTCCACCGCATCTCTTCCCAATAATGGCTCAACTACCGAGTCCCTCCCCATTTCACCATCCGTTAAGCTTCTTGGCAAAAACCATTCCAGCTCCAGTCTCCGCAACCAAAGCCTGGTATCGCCGGATTTGGGCCCCGACAAAAAAGGCCCTCCCACTGGCGTGGCTGCTCTTGCACATAGCAGATTGAACCACCCACTTCCTTTTTCTAAAATCGCTCTGCAACTTGAGGCGTCTCTTGTCAATTGCCCGGATTCGTTTGACCTGGAAAAGCCACGCCAGTACAACCCAATCAATGTGCATCCGTCATCGGTGGACTATCCTCAGGAGCCAATTTTTGAGTTGAACTCTATGGCCATCATGAGGAAATTTGACACAGATACATTATTTTTCTGCTTCTACTACAATGAAGGCGTGGACAATTTGGCCAAATACAATGCGGCCAAGGAGCTCAGCCGCAGGGGCTGGGTGTTTAATGTGGAGACCAAGCAATGGTTTAGCAAAGAAGAGAAGGTGAAGAGACACTCTGCCTTCAACCTTGAGAATACGCCTGGAGAGTCTGAGAATGGAAGCTACAAGTACTTTGACTACGAGAGCAGTTGGTTGGTTCGGAGAAAAGATAATTTTGAATTTAAGCCTGAGTTGAAGCGGACCTTTTAGTCTGTTTAGGCGTCATGATAGGAGACATTCGATGTTAATGATATACGATAGCTATTATAGAAGTAGGTAAACACCAACCAGTGGTGGTATTATCACGTGCACATGCACGGTCACGTGAATATGATGTTCGAGACTTTCTGTCGCCGTGCAGTAAAGGCAGAGTATGTAATTGTTTTATAATGCATCCATTCGTTTCAGAATATGTAGATGCACTTACAAAAGCCCACATGCATTCCTAGACGATAAGGCGGCGCATGAACAGTGTAAGGGTTGTAGTATGCAGTACGGGCAGTGCCCCAAGAACGCTTATTACAGAGGCTGAAGCGTGGGAAAAAGGCCAAAAGGGAAGCGCGAGAAGTAGAATCCTGCACATAGGTCATACATGTGGGGTATTCACAATTTCGGCCAGACTGTACGAATGCACGGGTCACGTGGAACATGCTGCGTCCTGCACACATCGGGAATCCCACCGCGCCTTTTCCCTGTCGATCTCAGGCAGTTCCACAACACATTGATTTGGCCCGACCAACTGATTCTTTCTTAAGTATTTTTCCATTCGTTCATTTTATAAGCACAAGTGAAGAGCGGTAGAAATTTTGGGAACTTTAGAATATTGCCAACTTTCAGAATCGTCTCAAGAATCTTATCAGTCTGATTAATCCGAAGAGTTACATCAGATCAATCAGTCTGATTAGTTTTGATTAGTCAGCCCCTGAAATCAAACCACGAAAAGATTGTCACAAAAAGGCTTTCAACCTTCTGTCAAAAAAGATTCCCAAACATCAGCCCAAAAATCAGCCCAAAAATCAGCCCAAAAATCAGCCCAAAAATCAGCCCAAAAATCAGCCCAAAACACTCAAACAGTCCCAAATTCACACTAGCCCTAATGAACTTTCAAAATTCACTACTACGACCCCGTGCAGATGGCACGTCATTACAAGCAACTGCCACCGGTGATGATGGATGTTTGATTTGCCCCAGTACAATGACGTTATGTCCAAAATGCCCTTCAGGAGAGGAGTGCATTCTTCAAACAAGAACGTGTTCATCTTGTTCAGAATATATTTGTGTGGCCAGCTCTTCTAGTCTGTCATCAAGTACTTCACTGAGTGGAAATGTGGGAGGCGTGGTGGGAGGTGTGGTGGGAGGCGTGGCGGCAATTGTGATAGTGTTGGGATTATACTACCTCCTTGTTTATCGCAAGAAAAAATCGCACCTCAACGATATTGATTTGGATACAGAAAGTTATTTTGGCAGCCATAGCGCGGCAAACCACGCGGGTTTTCAAGACGATGCTGCATCAGGCGAGAAGTCCGAGCGGCCTTGCGCGCTGAAACGCCAGCTGTCGCAGTCCATAGGGAAGCAGCAGATATCGTCATATGACTCATTTATGAGACCTCCAGGTTACCATAAGCGAACGGGCCAGCGGAGACTTGCAGGAAAGGCACTAAGCATTAGGGGAGGAGCATGTAACAATTCCAGGACTGGTGGTGGAGCTGAAGCAGCCGGGAATAACCTGGTGTACACCGATGCTAAGAGCAGACGTTATTCTGTGGAAACTACAGCATCTACAACCAATGCTCTGAATATCCTTCCTATTGCATACATTCCAGGTGTGACCATTCGTGCCACACGCAACAACACGGGGTCCATTTACCTGACTGAAGATTCAGTATTTTCAGATTTGACGGGTATTGACAATGCACTGATTGTTCACCAGCAAAGTGCTGAGCCACAGTTAATGAGCACCATGACGGCCATCAAGGCACAGCCTCGGTTGGTCAATGTGGGGAAGATCGATGAGGAGGATGAAGAAGATGATGATGTTTCTCAATCACACAATACGTCTACGGACTCTGCATGGAACCAGTCCACCCATACGTCTTGGAATCAGTCGGATATTATGACAAAAACCGAGGTAGAAGTGACAGAGCAGTCTGTGGAAAATACCAATGTGTTTGGAGATTCCGACTCGGATGTTGACTCGGACATAGGTGAGATTCACCGGGCGACATCGACTAGAAGGGACCGAGAAAGGAAAGACAATGAGAGTGAAGACGGACGCGATGACGAGTCGGTGGGATCGTTTACGCTTGATATTGGCCGGTGATACCAACCTCAGATGTCACTGCTTTCCATAAGATTTCATAAGCAGTGGCTAGGTGAGAAATTATGTCAGAATGAGGAACGATGATTGGAGGTACTAGCTATTAGGGCAACTCTTTATCCTACCAAATTGATAAGGAGAGGAGAGAAGTCACTTTTACTACAGACAGAGTGGAGTTTATGGATCTGTTCAGTCTTGATGATTGATACAAGGGAAGACGATTTACAAAGCAATTGAAACTACATGCAACCCCTATATCCCAAGCTTCCAGATTTGAAAAATCAAAGCTGTTCACACCTCGGACATAGTCAGGGCCATGCCAAGTCAGTCTAGGGCCAGAAATGAACACGACAGGTGTAAATGGAATCTTAGACTGGAATAACACATCCATCGCAGGATACGTGCCTTTTAGAAGAGATGCAGATGACGTGATATCAAGGATGACAGAAGATATAGCATTGATGCGTTGAATATTTAAGCATGACTTTGGGGATTATTCGTGGACATCAGGGGTCCTAATGGACTATTAGGACCATCACGAACTGGTGCATATGCAAGGCATTTTCAATGACTATTTTGATTGACTCCTGGACCTATCCAAGACAATGGAACATCATCATAGCCTTTTCTTATGATGGAACAAATGACAGGGTGATGTAAGAGGGCTGTTCTATATGCTGTTCTATATGCTGTTCTATAGGCTGTTCTATAGGCTGTTCTATAGGCTGTTCTATAGGCTGTTCTATAGGCTGTTCTATAGGCTGTTCTATAGGCTGTTCTATAGGCTGCTGATAGTGGCTGTTCTATAGGCTGCTGATAGTGGTTGCTGATAGTGGCTGTTCTATAGGCTGCTGATAGTGGCTGCTCTCTATTAGCTACTAGTATGGCCAGTCCATGGGCCAACTAAACAAAAATTTCTCCTTGGTTAACATGTGTTGGGCCATTGCGCAGTTTATTCCCCTGGTGTTGAAGGCTTGGTAAAGCGGTCGTATAAGATTCGCTATGCAAACATTTTCTTAGCTCCCTGGTAAAGCCACTAAATTGACTCACAAGAGTATCCATTCAAGGTCCAAATAATCTATCCCTATGTTTTAGTATAGATATGACCTTACAAGACCAAAGAATATAATGCCAGCTCTGCATCTAACATATCTTAGAAGTCCGTATATCCTAGGTACTCGTAGTTATCTTTATGACATGAGTTGACCCATCGCTGGATTGTACACTATTGTAGGGTGAACCTGAGCTAGTGATTTGGTTTTTTACAAGATTGCAGTTCAACGATTTTGTATCTCTACCTACTCTGTAGTCTGCTCTATGGTTGGAAGTCTAACTACTAGGACTATGATTTTTATGACTATCACTAATAGTGTTAGATTCTTTGATGCCTTGGTACTTTTGTATTTGAAAATCAGGTTTATAGACTTTTGGGGGTTTTTACACAGCCATAGTTCGAACCTTAAACCTAAAACGCATAGGTTGGAAACGGCCATCGGTTCCTAACAATACAATGCGGTCGCGCGTGTAAGGATTAACACTGGATTTCCGTCAGGGTCTAAGATTCAGGTCTGATTGCACATGTAGGATATTTTTACAGTGTAGCTTACTCTACTCTACTCTACTAAATTACTTAGACAGGAGTATAAAGAAATAGAAAATAATCCTATAACTGTTGTTAAACATAATTTAAACATAAATTTTGAATTATTAAAATATCTAAAACTAACTAATTTAAAAAATTATGAACCAGGCTAATCAAAGCAGTTGAAATACCTAAAACTAATGGTAAAATCAGAAAGTCAGGTATTCCGACGATCAAGGATAGAGCTGTTCAATTTGTTAATTAAATTAGTAATGGAACCAATTATGGAGCCTATGGGTGACACTCATTCTTTTGGTTTTCGGCCTGGACGTAGTTGTCAAATGGCAGTCGCTACAGTCGCAAATTTAGTTACTCATAATAGAAGTAGACCTAATCTAAGGAAAAGAGATCTTGCATTTGGAAAGGAGTTTCTAAATAATAACAATCCAGATAAAAATCGTAATTTCTTTGTAGAGAAATATATTATTAATGCAGATATCAAAGGATGTTTTGACAATATTTCACATCAATAACTTTTGATAATACACCTATGCCAAAAGTGTCAGATCCCCCATGGGAATCACACTACCCATGGAGTATAAATCACCTACGATGTGCGATCAGACGTGGAATTGCTATAGACCCTGATAACGCAGCATCCAAGCGGCAATCCAGTGCTCTTAATCCTTACACATGCGACCGCGTTGTATTGTTAGGAACCGATTGCCGTTTCGACCCTATGCGTTTTAGGTCCTAAGTCCGAACAATAGCTGGGTAAAAAGCCCCCAAACTCTATATAAACCCTAGGATTCCCACTTATTGGGAATCCATCCACGAATAAACAGAGTTTTGGAAGTACTAAACAATCATAAAGAATCTAACAAAAAGGATTTGAAACTTTATTACAAAATTCTTAAAGCTCCTAGATTAGAAATTGATAAGAGTGTATCACCTAGTATAAAAGGAGTTCCTCAAGGGGGAATTATATCTCCTCTGTTAATGAACTGAACCCTTGATGGTTTACAAACAACCATTGAAGAAGGTATGAATTTTTCATAACTTAAAACAGGTAGACACTCTACTCTAACTTACTCTACCTACTCTACCTACTCTCTACCTACTCTCTACCTTAGTAGGTAGTAGGTTGTCTAAGTCATTAAATTTCAACTATAGATTCGTTATTTCAGCTACATCACTTCCACTTACAATACTAATAAAATTGTTATAGTTAGTTCATAACTTTTCATGATTTTTGGTTATTCAAGTTACATATTACAATTATTTTCAAATCACGAGCTAAGTCTACGGCTTTAGATTCGATTCCCTTGTAAAGCCTCTCTCGTATAGGGTATCTTTGGTAAGTATTATGTGAGCTCGGACAGTATTGGAAATAGTAGGTTAAATTGTGAGACGTCATAACGAGTGTCGTCATGTGTAATATTATTCCAATGGATGAAAGTTACCTGAATTATATTAATATCAGACTCAGATATCAAATCAAAAAATGAGCTTGAGAAGATTTAATATGGAGGATTTTATGTTCGCATTTTTTTTCACATTTGTCCAATTAACAATAAACATATGACAAGCAAAAATCAGAAACTCCTTTAAAAACATATCTATTTATATAAATAAGTTCTTTGAAAAATCATCTTTTTAATCATTATACACTTTAATACTTTCTTTGCTCCTGCAGAAAAGCAACGCCGCATTAAGGTGTAGCGTTTGTTGTGATTGGTTGAAGTGCAAGCATTCTTGTGAGGTCAATATGCCGGATGCTGTGAAGTCTGAGCGCGGACATTGCCAGACTTCCAAATTCCTCAGGGAGGGGGGCAATCATGTCTTTTTTTTTGGTATTAGTTTGTAGGGATGTACGGTTTTTTCACCAACCTCGCACCTCGTCTATTCTTTGGTCTTGTCAATATATACTAAAACATTGTTTTAACCCCTGTTAAATATGACTAAGGAAATATTGATAAGTGGACAGAGTCACGTGACACTTTCCCTCCGCAATATGCGGATATAAAAGTATACAGTAGTAGTAGAGTAGTACTATGACCATCACTATCAGTAGAGTACCTGTTCCTCTTTGTCCTTATTGTACTTGTTCAAAGTGGTTACAAGTATTTCTTGATCTTGTAGTTCTGGTAGTTCATGTAGTTCTGGTAGTTCATGTAGTTCTTTAGAGTGGTAGTCAGTAGAGTAGTTTTTCTCAGTAATACAATGTTTTTCAAAATGTTTCAAACCAATAATTCAAAATGTTTCGTACCCCTTCTCAGTCTTTCAAACCAAATGGCATAATGAAAAGAAAAAGAAAAAGAAAAAGAAAAAGAAAAAGAAAAAGAAAAAGAAAAAGAAAAAGAAAAAGAAAAAGAAAAAGAAAAAGAGGGCGGTGGTTCGATTTTTCGTATTATCTTACCAAAATATTTGAAGAATTTCGATGACCATTTGGTTTGAAAGACTGCAAAGGGGTAACATTATGTCGCACTGGTTTGAACCATTTTGTCGCGCTAGTTTGAAACATTCTGTTGGTTGAAACATTCTGTCTTGTTGAAACATTTTGTCGCGCTAATTATAGTTTGGAAAACACTGTATGCATGTAACACTATAACCTAAAGTTACTCCTTCAGCCTTTCCCATTGCAGGTCGAAAATTCGCCAATTTTCCTGCTGAAAGAAATGGCTTCATTACATCATTGCTGAATATATCCCGGATTCCAGTGTGTGTTCGAGCGGCTTCATGTGTCTCACTTATATGAGTGCTTATCCGACAAGATGAACGCGGTAAAGGAACCAAAGAAGTTGATTTCCAAGCTATCATTACTTCAAACGAAGGAAAACCTGATTTTTCAATCACATCAACCTCATTGTTCTATTCTTGAGATTCTGGCGAATCTGTATTTGAACCTAGTGAAGGACTCCAGGTATTGTGTGCAAGACGAAGAAGGAAATCCGGGTCTTTTTCGATATCTTTTGATTCTCTCCATACATGATATGGTTTGTTCTCTCACCAAAAGCTGTGTTTTTGAGCTACTTGATATGGTTTTTTTCACTTCAAGCTCGACCTCCTTGGATTTGAGTTCCTTTTCACCACGAATGCCCAAGATATCACTGCTATACAGTGCAGTCCCTTGACGATACCTTACTCAGATTTATCAGCACTCAGATGTCCGGAACTAGACGTTTGCTAGAGGAGTTGATTGAATTTTAGGCTGAAAAATCTCCTCTGCATTTCGAATTGGAATATAATCATGCTACAGAAATTTCTGTACAAGTCGATTCTGAGGATCCGGTTCATGTATGAATACGTTTCTCGTTGAAATCGTTAAGATTCTTCTTTTGGGAATGTTACTGCCGCACAAATGCACTTGACCAAAGCAATGACTTTCATTAAATTTGATCATCACTACTATTACTACATTATTGGCTTTCCCTTGTTCTACACTTACGCTGATTTAATATATTCATACTATTCCATTGGATACTTGATATGGCTACTGAAAAAATCACCTATGCTGGCGATCAAATGCGGGAATTGTCATAGAACTCGACCAATCAAATTCCCCAATTTTCAATATAACATTCAAGGCTTCCTCTGTCTGAGAACCATCAAAGAATAAACAGAAGGGGTTAAAAGAATCTAACATACTTGAAAATTGTCTATTCATACAGAGATGACAGAAAATTAAAAGTCAAAAGCCATTTCTCATCTTTATTGTGGGGGAATCTCCTGCATTTTTTTATCAGGAACATAAGGAGAATATTAGGATACTACAGTATTGGGGCTTATTGCCAACCAGACGAGTAGATAGAGTATTCTCCTGATACCTCATAGACTAGATACTCAGTGCTAGCTTATGATAGATTCTTTGATATCATTTAATATTCGTTCTGTTTATTCGTTAGTCTATCTATAGTACTAGAGCTTCTCCTAGCCTTCACGTCTTTTTCCTTTTTAGGGGTGTTTTAGTCATTGTGAATATAGTAAGGTTGGTCGTAGTAGTAGTAGGAAGCCTAAGACTACTGTACTCCTACATCCCATACTTCTCTCATCCTCTGTATATGCCTCTCTGGAACTTGTCGGACTTGAAATCTTGCGTCCAAGTCCGTGTCTTAACCTGGAGTGCAGGTAACTGTCATATGTTCCAACAATAGTAATCTCTCTATTCATAGTATTTTTTAGATTCTTTGACAGCATTACTTCTGTTCGTTGATGGCTTCTCAAACATTGAAAATCCGGGGCTTATATAGACTTTTGGGCTATGTGTCATGTTTTAACTCCGGTATTCGGTTGTAGTAACCAGAACACATACACTGCAGTCATGCGAGAGCGTATAAGAAAAGGGTGCAATTGACATTTCTCTTTTCTTCTCTGGAAATCCACTTCTGATCCTAAACCATGTGCACTACCATTATTGAGATAATGAAATTCATGCTATTCTCTCACACTTCCGTTGACTATTCATATGTTAATTGGGTGCGTCCTGTACATAGTTGGCCTTCACTGGATTCCCACTAGAGGTGGGAGGTAGGAGGTGGATTCTTCAGCATCCATTGATTTAGTCAAAATACTAGTGGATTAGTATTTCCGCACTTAAAGTAATACCAGGTTTGATGACACTGCGTTTTTTCCCAAAGTGTGCAGAGAGGGCCACTTTATATTCATAGTATTCTCTATTCCATTGAATACTTGTCAGATCCCTGAGTACTGCACCATCAAAAGTCAAATATCACCAAGAATGTAAGAGTGGCATTCTGCTTACTATAACCATACCCGGACTTAAGATGCTATAAGGTGTTCCCACAACCCCATATAAGCCGTGAACTGCGCAGTTTGGGAAGCCATCTGCCCTATGAAAAATACCTAGATAGCTAGGTACTGTCACAACCATTGAATACTGTTGATTACTCTCATAGTATTCCTGTATTGGCCGACTCAGAATAAGACGCGCATAGGTTTTGTTCAGAACCCTCCAAGACTTAATGCAAGAGACTCCATTATCTACCATGATGGATGATGGATGATGGATGATGGATGATGGATGATGGATGATGGATGATGGATGATGGATGATGGATGATGGATGATGGATAGATCATGGAATCAATGAGAAATTCTTATAGACTTGTATGCCCCCTAACCTTCATACGCAGACTTTTTGGGACTCCCCCATCTAAGTCTTGTCAATCAGGTTGACTACCCATTCAGAGATGGTGGTAATCGGGACGTCATAATACCGTGAATGCTTCAAAACATTGGGTGCAGAACTTTTGGCACGGAAATAAGGAATCAACTAATTTGGAAATACCCAACAATGCAAGCTGATGTCTCATGCAAGAAGACTTATATCTAACTTCTGTGCATCTTCAACAGCATTGGAAATGTACGGCACTTGGTCATTCCAAGCCACGTGGACGGATTTCCTCTTTATACTCAGACATGTTGCAGATATTGCAGACTTTTTCGCAACGTGCTAAGCATCGCGCAAACAGGAGGGGGTACGACGCATGATTCTGCAGCTCGCGCATATCTCCGCCTTTTGCGATGTTATGGCGCATATAAAAACGTTCCCTGCAGCGCGGCTTCAAGTCACCTACCCCTGCAGCCTCTGCGGCGAAATTAAGACTTTAAATGGCACCATTAAACAAGAGCCGCAGTTCGGTTGTCTTTTTAATTCCGGGTCTAGCAGATGCACTTTGAGAAGAAGCTTTTAAAGATGTGTGGTCGTCAATCCAACGGTTTTCTTTTTTTCTTTTTTCTTTTTTCTTTTTTTGTTTTTTTTTTGTTTTTTTGTTTTTTTTTGTTTTTTTTTGTTTTTTTGTTTTTTGTTTTGTTTTTTTGTTTTTTGTTTTGTTTTTTTGTTTTTTGTTTTGTTTTTTGTTTTTTCTTCTTTGTTTTTTTTCCTTTTTTTAGATCTGCATAATCCCGTCTCTTAAAGCTATAAATATCACAGCTGCAACATGACGGTTTGGAATTGTATAAATTCCCTTTGTTCTCTTCATCATAATCAATGTTCTTTGCTTCCTATTTCCTACCACTATCTTTGGTGTGCGCACTTGCAAGATTTCCAGCGCAAAATGGCTTAAAGTTGGAAATTGATATTTTACATGGAGATTCTCTTGATAAAATTTCTTCCAAAAATACCCCTGGGCTTTCCAAGCGCTATGAAGGATCCACCAAGCTCTACCTTACCAATATGATCACGACATTTGAAGCCACCCTTTTTGTGGGTTCCAATGGGGACGCTTGTGTGGTTCAAGTTGAAACAGGAAGTTCTGACACTTGGATAATTAGTGACAATGTAAAGTGTGAATATGACCTCAAGAAACTGGAAGAAACAGACGATGATGGTGATGATGTTGATGAAGAGTTTGTCAACTTTAAACAGGTTAAAGACAAACTGTCGGAATATGAAAATATGCAGGTTCAAAATGCTCAATATCAACTGTCAGATGTACTGAATAACCTTGATAATAAAATCAGGACTCATTTACTGCATGGAGAATGTGGGGGCATGTGTGTAGAACAGAACAATTTATGCACCAAAATGGGATCCTTCAACCCAGCAAAGTCGACCAGCTTTAGAGTCAATGAAACCGCCCCGGAATTCTATTTGGATTTTGGAAGGTGGGGTTCAGTTAGTGGATATTGGGGAACTGACACTATTGGCATTTCCGAAACGGAAATAGACTTGACTTTTGGCGTGGTCAATAAATCTCTGTATCTCCTGGGCAATTTAGGGCTTGGTCCTATATTAGGGGAACAAACTGTTTTCGAAAATAACACCGGATATACATACTCCAATTTCCCTATCCAACTTAAAAACGCAGGAATCATCAAAAAAGTGGTGTATTCCCTCTATTTGGCCAAGGATGGAATTCGAAAGGGCTTCATTCGGTTTGGAGCTGTGGATCATAATAAATATAAGCGCCAATTGCAAACCGTTCCCATTATCAACGTCAATCGGCAAATCAAGATGCTTAGTGAACCTAGCATTGTTCTAAACCGCATTTATTTGCAAAGTGACCATCAGAAAGTGGAAATATTGAAACAACCAATCGGTGCCATCTTAGATACAGGCTTTGCTTTCCAAAGTTTGCCCAGGAAATTGATAGATACCTTGATCCACCTGATGCAAGGAGTGTATTCATTGGAAACTTCCTTATATGAGGTGGATTGTGCATATAAGAGTCTGCTGGGCCACATTGTGTATGAATTTTCCGGCATTAAGATCAGGGTACCTTTACGGAACCTTTTGGTCAAGTATGGAAACCAATGTTACTTGGCAGCTCATGTTAATGATGGAGATGTTTATGTTAATGAAGAAGATTTTTATCTTCCACATGTTCGCTTGGGCATCAAGTTCCTTCGATATGCATATGTGGTGTATGATTTCGAGGATATGGAGATTTCCTTGGCCCAAGCCAATTTTAATCCTGAGGAGGACGTGGATATGGTTGAAACCACCATTCCTGGAGCTGTGAAGGCTTCTGCTTACTCTTCCACTAGAATAGTACGGAATTTGAGTAAGCCCACTGCCAAGATCTTTAAGCCTGGTAATTATAAGAAGCGGGGTAGGAAAACAGGAGCTTTAACACCAGGATAGAATGAGCTGAGGCATAATGAATTATCATAGTACAAAGTACTAGACGTTAACGATCCATCACCGTAATCTATAATCTGTAGTCTCAATAGTGTGTAGTATAGTCTGTAGATATTCTGTAGATAGCCTGCAGTATAGCCTGTAGTCTTTATAATCGGTACAATCAACAGTCGGTAGTATAATCGGTAGTATCAATAGTCTGCAGTCTCAAAAGTCTGTGGAATCAACAGTCTGTAGTCTTCATAGTCCGTAGTCTCAATAGTCTATAGTCTCCATAGTCTGTAGTATCAATATTCTGTAGTATAGCCTCTAGATATTTTGTAGATAGCCTGTAGTCTCCATAGTCGGTATTATCAATAGTCCGTAGTCTCAATAATCTGTAGTCCGTAGCATAGCCTGTAATAGCCTCTAATAACCTGTAATAACCTGTAATAACCTGTAATAACCTGTAATAACCTGTAATAACCTGTAATAACCTGTAATAACCTGTAATAACCTGTAATAACCTGTAATAACCTGTAATAACCTGTAATAACCTGTATTAACCTCTAGATACACTCTTTTTATATCCTCATGAGTAGTAGGCGGTTATCATAGTGAATGTATTCTGGTCATGTGAGCATGCACCGCGCTCGACCACATGTTTCAGCATTGGCTGCAATTCTGCACACCCCCGCACAAGGCCTCACCAAAAGTCTATATAAACTCAGATTCCCACTTATTATTTTCCCGCTTATATCCTCAACCAACATATCTAGGTACACACAACAAGAATTTCAATACCTACTATCTACTATATTAGTGTAGATTCTTGTTGTATTAGTGTTCATTCGTGTTGGCTTCCCATAGGTGGAGTGGCTGAAATATATAGACTTTAGGGATAGGGGTTAACCGAGTTATTGGTATGTTGAATTGGGAATGTTTGACAGCCAAGTGTTTGAGAGTATAAGCTATAAATAACGGGAAGGTATTGTACTATTTTATGTTTTTAGTTTATCTACTAATTTTTAGGAATTGATATATGGATATAGGAAGTATCAGCCCCAGTTACTCTTAAACTGATTAAGCGTCTTACCTCCGGGTCTGGTTGCTGTGAGCCATCAAAGACGCAAATCTCGAACTTCCTCACCTATTTTGAATAGCCCTATATGAAAAGACGGTGAGAACTATACAGAAACTCGTGACTTGTTTGATTTGTTAAAGACTAATGAAAGGAGCGTTCCAGGTTAGTTTATGGGAAGGATTATGAAAATTTGCAACATTATATTGTGACCAAATAGTCACTATTAGAGACTTTGATATTCCTGTTGGTATTGATACATGATGAATGAAATCGCTGTGGTCATAAGAGGGGCTCTGTCTTATATATATCGGCCTCCGATTTTTGTCCATGTACCTTGGCTCTGAAACAAGTGCGAAGCGAAGCAAATTGGTGGTGCACGAGACTACAGGCTATTACAGGCTATTACAGGCTATGCTACGGACTACAGATTATTGAGACTACGGACTATCTACAGACTATTGAGACTACAGGCTATACTACAGGCTATACTACAGACTATGGAGACTACAGACTATAGACTATCTACAGGTTGTACTACAGACGGGTGTTTATTGGTGCACGAATGCACGGTTTTACGCCTGTTATGCCATACTCTTGCACTTACTCGTGCCGTCTGAGTTGCCATAAAAAAGACTCACTGATTGCCTCTTTTATCCCCTCTTATGCCCGAAAAAATGTCCCAAATGTGTCCTTTTGGAATTCACATTATTATTATTGCAGTCATTAGTCGCTATCTCTTGGACTTGTCGGACAAAAAAAAGGGACTCTATAACTCTCTTGTATGAACTCGTTGACTTAAGCAGAAAAAGTTGACAAGAAAGATACACCCGTACATCCCATCAATAGTACCCTCGGAAGTTTCCAAAACGGCCTGTTTTTGTCTAAGGCATTTGTCTTCGGAAGAGGCTTATCCGAAGCGAGCGTGCGTAATATGGTTGGGTTGGGTATATACTATGACTGTAAACGCACCGGAGGAGCCCCTCGGAACTCACTCCACTTGCCCTCGTATTTATGTATTTATATGGTCCGCGAACCCTCGGTTCTCTCTCTCGCCCTTGGATACATGATACATATACTCATGTTCTATGCAGAAAAATCTAAACATAATTATCTCTCATATTCCTACCTCAAAATTCCATATTTAATCTTTTTCTTTGGCTTTCCTTTTTTGTCTTGTGCTCTTTCCATACCTTTCTTCTGGTGTTTCCCACCCCCGGTTTTCGCATATTCTGTTGGGCCCCTCGAATTTCGCCCTGCAATTCCTCCCAATCCTCGATTCTCATATACAGCAAAATGCCCCCCACGCTCCTTGCCACCGTATTTTTTCCCTGCTCACTATATAAGCTCCGCATTCCCTCTTCCTTGCAAACACACCCTTGATTTTTTTTACTATGTCTGATATTGACCAAAAAGCAATCGCCACAATCCGTTTATTGGCAGTCGATGCTGTTTCTAATGCCAACTCCGGTCACCCAGGTGCTCCTCTTGGCTTGGCTCCTGCCGCCCATGCCGTCTGGAGAGAAATGAAGTTCAACCCAAAGAATCCAGACTGGCTTAACAGAGACAGATTCGTTTTATCCAATGGTCATGCTTGTGCGCTTTTGTACTCCATGTTGCACCTTTACGGGTTCGACTTATCGATTGAAGACTTGAAGCAGTTCAGACAACTTAACTCCAAGACCCCAGGTCACCCAGAGAGACACGAGGTGCCAGGTGTTGAGCTCACTACAGGTCCTTTGGGTCAAGGTATCTCCAACGCAGTTGGTTTGGCAATTGCTCAAAAGCAGTTTGCTGCTACGTACGGAAAGGAGATTTCCGACTCGTGGATCTACGTGTTTTTGGGTGATGGATGTCTTATGGAGGGAGTTTCTGCAGAGGCTTCTTCCTTGGCAGGCCACTTGAAGTTGAACAATATCATTGCCTTCTGGGATGACAACAGAATCTCCATTGATGGTGACACTAACGTTGCCTTCACAGAAGATGTTATGAAGCGTTATGAAGCATATGGCTGGGACCTTATCACCATCGACGACGGTGACCATGACTTGGAGGGCATTGCCGCCGCCATTAAAAAGGCAAAAACTAACGAAAATCCAACCTTGGTGCGTTTGAAGACCGTTATTGGTTTTGGTTCTTTGCAACAGGGTACTCATGGTGTCCACGGTGCTCCATTGAAGCCTGACGATGTTAAGCAATTGAAGGAGAAGTTAGGTTTCAACCCAGACGAGACGTTTGTCGTTCCTCAAGAAGTCTACGACTACTATGGTAAAATTGCCCAAGAGGGTGCTGCTGCTGAAGCTGAGTGGAACAAGAAGGTCGATTCCTACATTAAGAACAATGGTGCAAATGGAGAAGCCTTGGCCAGAAGACTCAAGGGTCAATTGCCTGAAAACTGGTCTCAGCACTTGCCTGTCTACACCAAGGATGACAAGCCATTGGCCACCAGAAAGTTGTCAGAGATGGTATTGACAAAGATTGTGCCTCAAATCCCTGAGCTCATTGGTGGTTCTGCTGACTTGACCGGTTCCAACTTGACCAGAACCACTGACATGGTCGACTTCCAACACCCAAGCACCGGTTTGGGTGACTACACTGGCCGTTACATCAGATACGGTGTCAGAGAACACGCCATGGGTGCCATTATGAACGGTATCGCTGCCTTTGGAGGCAACTTCAAGAACTTCGGAGGTACTTTCTTGAACTTTGTTTCATACGCCGCCGGAGCAGTGAGATTATCTGCTTTGTCTCACTTGCCAGTGATCTGGATCGCCACCCATGACTCCATTGGTTTGGGTGAAGATGGTCCTACGCATCAGCCTATTGAGACTTTGGCTCACTTCAGAGCCACTCCAAACATGTCTGTGTGGAGACCTGCTGACGGTAACGAGACTTCGGCCGCATACAAGTCTGCTCTTGAATCCACTGAAACTCCTCACGTTCTTGCCTTGACCAGACAAAACTTGCCTCACTTGGAAGGCTCGTCCATCGAGGCAGCCTCCAAGGGTGGTTACTACGTCTACAAGTCAGCAGAAAAGGCGGATATTATCATTGTGTCTTCGGGTTCTGAAGTGTCCATCTCCATTGACGCAGCCAAGAAGTTGGCTGAGCAGGGCATCAAGGCTAACGTCGTTTCCTTGCCAGACTTCTACACATTCGACAAGCAGCCTCAAGACTACAGATTGTCCATCTTACCAGATGGAGTTCCAATCATGTCAGTGGAAGTGATGTCTACTTTCGGGTGGTCCAAATACTCGCACGAGCAATTTGGCTTGAACAGATTTGGAGCTTCGGGCAAGGCAGGCGATCTTTACAAATTCTTTGAGTTTACTATGGAAGGTATTGCAGAGAGAGCTGTCAAGACTGTACAATTCTACAAGGGCAAGGAAGTTGTATCACCATTGAACAGAGCTTTCTAAGGACATGAATATTAATAAAGTTACTTCGAAGTGTCCACAACGTATCTACCCAAAATCTTTCCTTGCTCCATCAACTCGTAAATATTGGGTAATTCAGATAATCCCACAATCTTAATAGGACACTTGATCAAACCTCTGGAAAAGAAGTCAATGGCTTCAGCAGAGTCAGCCCTGTTTCCAACATAAGAACCTTTGATACTCACGGACTTCACCACAGCATCAAATACAGAAGCAGAAACCTTTGCACCTGCAGGTAAGCCCACCAAAACAACGGTACCTGCAGTCCTAACGTAGTCAAGCGATTGCTGCATGGCTTTTTCAGAAACAGACACATTAATCACAGCCTGTGGACCTCCATCAGTGAGTGCCTGCACGTCTTTAACAATGTCCTTAGACTGGGTAAAATCCACATAAGCCTCAGCACCCAAAGCCTTAACAAACTCCCCTTTTTCTGCACCACCATCAATGCCAATAGGTCTGTAGCCCATAGCCTTAGCGTATTGGATAGCAAGCGAACCCAAACCACCTCCAGCACCGGAAATGGCCACCCATTGACCAGCACTCAAATTGGCCGTCTTTAAAGCTTTGTAAACCGTGATTCCTGCACACAAGATGGGCGACACCTGAGCCAAGTCTGTTCCCTTTGGAATTCTTGCAGCATGAATAGCATCTGCAGTAGCATATTGTTGGAAAGAACCATCATGAGTAAATCCTGACAAGTCAGCCTTGGCACAATTGGACTCTCTAGTGTTCTGACAATGTTCACATGAGTTACAAGATGAATTTAACCACTTGATACCTGCCAAGTCGCCAATTTCCCAACCAACCACGTTTTCTCCCATTGCCACCACTACTCCTGCACCTTCATGGCCACCTACCAAAGGCAATTTATTGTCCAAAGGCCAATCTCCTTTCCAAGCGTGTAAATCTGTATGACAAACGCCTGAATATTTGACATTAATCAAGAGTTCATTTGATTTTGGTTTAGGTACCTCAATGTCTTTGTAGAGCAAAGGACCACCATTAGATTCGAAGATGACAGCTTTTTGAGTTTGAGGGATAGACATTAAAAGAGGAGTTAGGAGTTTGAAGATTGAAGTTTGTTTGTTTTCGTGTTGTAATTCTGACTTTCAAAATACCCGGATCCATGCCCCTTTTATAGTTCCTCGAAGTGGGGCAAATAAGAATTAGTGCGGCATGCGCTGGCGTTAAGAACTGACCTGCTTTTCAATTTGCAGCACATTTCCTTGTAGAATTTAAGTCCAGAGGGGAACCCAACCTAGTATAGTAGTAGTTGTAGTGTTGTAGCACTTGTAGTACTTGTAGTACTTGTAGTACTTGTAGTACTTGTAGTACTTGTAGTACTTGTAGTAGTATTCATGGTAATAGTAATAATATTATTACCATGACTACTACTACATACTGCTCACTATGTATTACTACTGATTTGTGGGGTCAGTGCCTTGCGACACCTTGCGGGGTCTACCTTAGCCAGATTATCGAGCAAGCATGAACATGCGGGGAAGCAAGGTGCAGGACGCGCGATCGCCGTCTGATCAGCCTACTTTGAAGCCTAACGCCGAGATAATAGGCCGTCTCTGGCCACATAGTAATTAGAACCAGAACCCACTAACAAAATGGCGGAGTAATTGACTGACTCTGACTGACTCTGATTCTGACTGACCATGTTTGTGGTAGAAATAATGCCATGCTTATCAATGGACTTGAGAAGGCATATTCAGTACAAGTGATAAAGGGCTGCCTCAGGCTGTTCTTTCACTCACTCTAGAGCTCTCACTCACTCTAGAGATCTATATCTGGTACAACTGATCCTTGGGCAGCCAGCGCTCATTTTGGATAAAATCAATCAAGGTCCGAGACGTCGTTTGGAGCAATGGATGTCCACTAACTATTGTCAAGAACTTCTCCAAACCCTGGCGCCGAAGCTCTATGTTCACATCATTGAACTTATTTGAATTCAACAAAATCTTCCCTGGAAGAGGAGGAATAATCACACGTGATTGCTGTTGCTCGAGGATTTTCCGTAATGCCACAAAGTCCGAGTACCGCCGCCGAAGCCTACTCTGACGCTTACGAAACGCTGGGATATTAGTACGGCACACGATTTCATAGTCCGTGTACTGTTCCTTTCCTAAATGCGTCTGTGGGTTGCGAACCTAGAGTTAGTCAAGTACTAATAGAGATTTGATGATGTCATGTGATGAGGTGATGATTTCCCTGGACTGATTCCCTGGACTGATTCCCTGGACTGATTCTCTGGACTGATTCTCTGGACTGATTCTCTGGACTGATTCTCTGGACTGATTCTCTGGACTTTAGATTCACTAGATTCCTTAGATTCCCTAGATTCCCTAGATTCCCTAGACTATCTAGATTCTCTAGTCTCCTAGTCTCCTAGTCTCATCAATCCACTCAACAAAAATATCATCAATGGTGGGATTCGTTGTAGACTTCAACACAAAACTCTTGCTCTTCAAGCTTATTCTTCTACTTCTTCCCAATCAATCAACAAAAAATCATACATACTTCAATCTCGAGGAAATTCTCCGGCTCACCGTAAATATCAGAAAATGACTGCTTTTTGTGCAGCTGCGAGAGAACCTCGCTCACGGGCTTGAAGGAGTTGCTCATGGTGGATAGTTCACGACGCTCACGGTCAGTTAGAATATCGTGGCACGTGACTCTCTCGTTTCCCCTCCCTCACCCTACCACCCTACCCTACCACCTAACCCTACCACCTAACCCTACCACCTAACCCCACTACCCAAACACCCTAGAGATATAGATATAGAGAATATAGACTATAGACTACTATAAACCCGTGCATCCCTAAGTGTATAAGTCTATAAGTCTATAAGTCTAAGCCTAAAGTACTATAGATTATTACTACAGAATACTCCTGATTACTACTCCTGATTACTATACTACAGTGTTTTTCAAAATGATTCAAACCAGTGCGACATAATGTTTCCAACCACACTAGTAAAATGTTTCAAACTAATAATTCAAAATGTTTCGTACCCCTTCTCAGTCTTTAAACCAAATGGCGTGATGTTTCACACCAACTTGCATTAGAATTCAATATTCTGAAATCTTAAATCTGGAGGATTGCCTCATACGATTTTTCGTATTATCTTACGAAAATAGTTTGAAGAATTTCGATGACACCATTTGGTTTGAAAGACTGCAAAGGGGTACGAAACATTTTGAATTATTTGTTTGAAACATTTTGCTAGTGTGGTTTGAAACATTTTGAATTATTGGTTTGAAACATTTTGCTAGTGTGGTTTGAAACATTTTGCTAGTGTGGTTTGAAACATTTTGCTAGTGTGGTTTGAAACATTTTGCTAGTGTGGTTTGAACCATTTTGCTAGTGTGGTTTGAACCATTTTGCTAGTGTGGTTTGAACCATTCTGCTTCTTGGTTTAAATAGTTCTGGAAAACACTCTACTACTGACTATTACTACTCCTGAATACTCCTGCTACTATACTAATTCAAGATATGTTTTAGTATATATTGATATACAGGAATATGTAAGCTGTACTTTCACAGCCAAGTCCTGAGACGGTGCGGTGGCATCTCTTATACTTTTTCCACTCGTCTAAGGCCTGCACAAGCGTATTGTTCTAGGTGTTGAACTGCAACATGCTTGTGAGACCAAGATACAGGATGCAGTTGAAGTCTGAAGTCTGATAACACACCTTACTAGCTCAGGGATAATCAAGGAGTAAGGAGTCAGAGGTGGTCGGATCCTTCCTGTAGGGCGCGAGCAGGAACCTTGATTGGAGGTCTATATAAGGGTGACTCGCGTTCTTCATTGATACAGAGTAGTGTGCAACCAGCTGCCATCAATGAACTCTTGGGTAACCTTAAAAAGTCCATCGATTTTGTATTGAGGTTGAAAACAGCAAGAAATTGAGAACTTCGATGATGTTTACAACGAAGTTCAGAAAAATCTTGAGAATCTTCGTGATAACCCAATCCGAACTGAAAATCCGTTGATCTATCATGTGGATGTTTCTTCTATGTACCCAAATATAATCACTTCCAATCGATTACAGCCGGACTCGATGAAATCTGAAGAAGACTACAGTTTGTGACTTCAACCGGCCAGGAAAAAACTGTGACAGAAGACTAGAATGGTCTTGGAGAGGAGAATTTACCCCAGCTATGGCTTAGTCAAGCGTACATTACAAAATGAGTCTTTTCCGCCATTTGAAGTCCTGGCTTGGGGACAGAACCTTTGAACTTCCTTACGCCGAACAAGCTCTGATAAAGCAACGATTGAGAGAATACTCTCAGAACTACAAGAAAAAGAAAGTTGCACAAACCAAGATCAGAGAAGCCATTTGTTTGTCAAAGAGGATCCTTTCTATGTCAATACGGTCAGAAACTTCAGAGACCGTCGTTATGAGTTCAAAGGACTTGCTAAAGAATGGAAGGGTTTATCCTATCCAAGGATGAGGCCAACAATTGTGGTGTTGTGTGTTGTACGACTCTTGCAATTAGCCCATAAAGTCATTCTCAACTCTTTCTTCCGTTACGTCATGAGAAAGGGTTCACGGTGGTATTCAATGGAAATGGCAGGTATCACCTGTCTCACAGGGTCGAAAAAATCATTCAAATGGCCCGCTCTTTGGTAAAACGTTCGGACGTCCGTTGGAGTTGGATACTGATGGTATTTGGTATATCTTGCCCAAGTCATTTCCAGAGAATTTTTCGTTGAAGTGCAAAAACGGCAAAACCATTCTTTTGGAGTACACCCGTGCTCGATATTGAATTACTTGGTTCATCAAAAATTCACTAACCACCAGTACCTGGTCCAAATACTTACAAGTATAAAGTCAAAGCGGAGAAGTCGATTTTAAGTCGATGGTCCTTATAAAGCGATGGTTTTGCCTACTTCCAAGGAGGAAGGTAAAGGTTTGAAGATATACTGTCTTTAATTCTTTGGCAGAATTGAAGGGATTTGAATTGAAAAGAGGGGAGTTGAATCTTAAAAAACTTTCAATGGGACATCTTCAAGCTTTTCCTCGAGGGAGATAGTCTTGAAAGTTGTTATAAAGCAGTCGCAACCGTTTCCAACAATTGGCTTAACGTCTTGGACACTAAAGGTGGAATGCTCGAGGACGAAGATGACATTTCTCCTTGCGAAAATAAAATGATCAAAGCATTACGGGGTATACCTGACAGATAGAGATAGATAGAGATAGAGATAGATAGAAATAGATAGAGATAGAAATAGATAGAGATAGAGATAGATAGAGATAGATAGAGATAGAGATAGATAGAGATAGAGATAGATAGAGATAGAGATAAATAGAGATAGATAGAGATAGAGATAGATAGAGATAGAGATAAATAGAGATAGATAGAGATTGAATATACACACTGAATATGTTAGATTCTTTATATTCAGTACCAAACTCAGTTTATTCGTTCATGGATTCTCACAGAGGATCCTTGAGTTTATATAGAATTTTGAGGCATGTGTACATGTCACCTTATTACGTCCTAATCCGAGCGAGACAATTCCGGTGAGAGTAGGAATGGATGGATTGCTTTCCAGTTGTTTGGCAATCCACGTGTGATGGCACATGATTTTCGTCCCAATGGTAGTGCGAAGCTCAATATTTTTATATATTATTTTATTTTATTTTATTTTATTTTATTTTATTTTATTTTATTTTATTTTATTTTATTTTATTTTATTTTATTTT